>CAUVYM010000072.1:0-16096 GCA_963556165.1 Tipula helvola
CTTAAGTAAAAATTCGAAAAAATAATTCCAGAATATACACTCAGAGAAAAATATCCTATAAGTTATCAACAAGGGTCTTATTAATTTAATAGCAAATATATTAATATTTTATTCCCATTAATGTAATAGTGATCACGAGAATTTAATGGCGTTTGTACTATTATTTTCAAATATCTACCCATACTATAAATTGGACTAGATACCTCATTGATTCCAATTGAATCATAATATTGAATTTAAAATATTGTACCATTAATTAAAACATATAAATATTATTATTTATTAATAATTTTCCTCCTTTTTACCTAATTATATTAACCCATTAAATAAATAATGTAACTTGTTCACACAATAGTACAATACTATTGATTTACAATTAATATAAATTTAATAAGAAGCGCCTATTGGTTTAATAGTGTCACTATTTAAAAAAAATGTTCTCTGTAGTATGCATCCTATCAAAACCAACATTAATGTATTACAAGCCTGACTATCCTAACTGATTTTTCGCTTATACATGAAAGTATTGGTGATCGGATACACTATATAAATTGTAGACAAAACGAAACATACGAAGTTTCCCACCAATACTTCCAAGTATAAGCGATTTAATGTAAGAAGGTATCTGTGTACCTCATTACGGAATCAGGCTTGTAGTACATTAGTGTTGGTTTTGATCCTATTAAGTTAATATGAGTTAGTATTGAACAAATATGAAATAACATTAAATTGTAACGCTAACGGGACTCAACCAAAATTTTGTTAAAAATGATTTCATTCTCTCATTCGCTTGTTCAATTCCTCTTAACTGGCTGCAATTTTAATATCGGTTAAGAAAAACTATAACGTATAAAATTAAATAAAACTACTAAAACCTGAAAATTATAATTAAAATAGTGCTCGTGAAGTGTTATAAGTGAAATACAATAATTGTTTCTAAATTATTTTAGCAAAAATAGTGTTATTAAGGGTAAGAACATAAAAATGGACGAGGAAGTCAACATGCAAGAATTTTTAAGCACAGAAGAAGTTGTTATTGACCCTGAACCTATTATAGAAAAGGTTGTGGAACATGCAGGACTAAGTGAACTGCAACAATTGATTTGTGGCAGATTTGGTTTCGAAGAGGCTGTCTTCGACCATATAAATGGTAAATTTATATATCAAAATTTCATGAGCGCGTGTCCACAAAACTTTTCCTCTGTGTAAAATTTTCCAATTTATCAAATTTATAAATTTGATTCTTTAATTTTCGATATATATATATATATATATATATATATACACATATATATATATATATATATATATATATATATATATATATATATATATATATATATACAAACACGCATACTATATGTATATAATAAGTAACGGTAAATTACATTTTAACATTTTCTCGTACGAGTAAATTATTAAATTTTAAAAACAATAATTTTCGGAAAAGAGTAAAGACATTAGGAAAAAAACGGGCCAGTCATAGAATTTTTAATAGAAAATATAAATTTATATTAATATGTAATTTTATCTGAAAAGATTGTAAAGTGGATATCGAGAGCCTGCTGGTACTAACGGACAAGGATATTGCCGATCTTTTCCCCGTCGAACAGCTAGGAATAAGAGCAAAATTTAGATACCATTTAAACTTATGGAGACGAGATGTAAATCGTTATACATTGCTATTTTTATAAAATTAATGTACAACTTTTATTTGTTCAGGCAAGCACTGTCTCAATAACAGATACATGCAGGGAGTGGATTGATCGACACTGTTCTTCGGCAGTAACTGAAACAGAATCTCATTCACCATCAACAAGTACTTCGACTTTTAATTCCTCGTCCAACAGAAGTTGCAGTTTTACTGGAACATCTTTGGTAGAATTATTAACAAAATCCCAAAAAGGCATTAACATAACAAATCATTATCAAGAAATAAATTCGCTCACCGACTATCATAGAGAATCATTAACTTCTTTAATTGTTGATAGTTTCACTGAGAAAAGCATTGCAATGCAAATGGCTGATATAGTGAGTAGCACAAATGCTATTAAAGAAATATTTACTACGGAGTCTACTGTGAGGAATATTCTATTTGTATTTTTTAAAATTGTTTATATTTCATTTTTATTGTCTTGGCTGACTTTAAGGTTTCTACGATTTTCATTTTATTGTTTTCATAGGAATATTATTTACAGAAACGTGGCCGCGGACTTAATCCTATAGGAAAGCTGCACGATAAAGCCGTAAACGTGCGGATAAAACTCGGAAATCGTAAAACATCACGGGTTGATGAAATAAAAGGTGTAAAAGATTTCCCTGTTGATCAGACAGCATCCAGTTTAGCAGCTACAGCAGTATCGGAAGAAGAAGATACTATAATAATTTGGTTGGCGCATAACAATGAACCATGGTCGGACGTTGAACAGAAATGGACCAAAGTTCATGCAGTTCGTCGAAAAGACATATTAAACGATAGTGCAAACGTTTTGAAAAAATGGCCACTTTTCAAAAATAGCCTTGGACATACTTTGGTAAACAAAAAATTATATCTCTATACATAATTAAATAATTTAACTCTATACATAATTTAAAATATAGGTCGATATAGATTATCAATTGTCATTCCCTGAAAATCAGTCAAAATTACTGAACAAGTGGGCAACATTCGTGGAAAAAATTATACCATATTTAAAACTAAACATAAAGGGCAGACCTTCAATCCGTTTAATGAGCCAGTTGGAAGGAGAGGGGATTGATGATAGTAAGTTTTCAGTTTTATACTTTCACTATCATGATAACCTTAATAAATATTTTTTAATGCCAGGTTCACGTGATTGCTTGATATTTTTGCTGCTACATTCAGTTTTAAAATAAGCACTAATTTCACATAAAACAAAGGACAAGAAAATTATAAAGTGGAAACCGAGCATCATAGATTCTCAAGAAGCAACATTGCTGCAATGTACTTGTGTTAGCCAATATCAGTCAAAGGTCGAGGCTATAAAACTAAAATATTTTGAAAAGGTATGACCTTTCAGCCTATCATTATAATAATTGGCCCAGAGAAGCATTGTTTACAACATTTCTACACATTTTTTGATGGAATTATTTATAAATTTTCATCGTTTTTGAAATGTTTAGATACGACGTTTAAATTATATCAGGTCATGAATTTTAAATATCCCATTGAAGGGAGAAATGTATATTGTTTCTTAGAGAATTTTTTTTACAACTTTCAAACCGTTAAAAATCCAAATATAATCAGTTTGATCAATTTTCTAAAAGAATAATAATTAAATTTTTTGCTGAATTCGAATAATAGAAATTTCTATAATAATATCGATAAAAATTTAATTTTTCTTTCAAAGTTCTTTTCAATATTACATTTTCTGAATAAATAATTGAATTATAAATAGGTAAAATGTTTAAGTGCTCCTTGCGCAACGAATGTTCAGATACTTTTCCATCAACAAAAGCTTTAATAGACCACATTAAATCAAGCCATGTTTTAACGAAAAATGAAAATATTGGATGTGGTCAAGATAACTGTTGCCAAAAATTCCCAAATTTATATACATATAAACGACATCTTGACCGAGTTCACAAAAATATATTATACTCAGTTAGAAATATAAAACATCCAGGATGCAGTAAAATTACAATTGTTGAAAATAATATTTGCACTCAAAATGTAAATGAAAATCATCAAATAACTGTAGCATCAGAATTTATATTATAGAAAATATAGAAAAACAAATTACAGACCCTATAGCGCATGTCATTAATTCAAAACTATTGCCTTTAATAGAGAATTCAGAAAATAGAGCTGCAGCTTTAAATTTAGTACAGGAGGTTATTTATCCATTCAAAAATATAAATTCCGAATATAAACTTTTACTTTTTAAAGCAACCGGTTAATGTACAAGATCTTGAACATTTATATGTGAGTAGATTAAATCCAAATACTGAAGTGAATGCTTTGGTTGACTATGTACGATCAAAGTTGGAGATGGTAGAAGCCGTTGAGTGTCGTTTATTGTTGCCAAGAGGCCGGGATAAATCTAAATTAACTTTTATTTCATTTAAGCTAAGTATTGACAGGAAGTTCTCTAGCCGAATTTTATCGCCTACGTTCTGGCCAAGAGGTGTTTTGATAAGGCCTTTTACCAGAAAATCCAGCTCAAAAAACGACAATGCAGTTTCGCTGCCTCGAACCGATTAAAATTTGACGACTTGCAGCTGTATACAAAAGCACAATATCACCAAAGCAATCAATATCACCAAAACAGTCATTATCAGCCTACGGACTCACCTACAAACACTTTTAATTATCTGTTGTCATTATATTATCATAACGCAAGCGGTATTCGTTCTAAATCGAGAGATATATTCCTCAATACTTCTGATGAGGAATTTGACATTATCATCATAACTGAGACTTGGCTGAACCAGTCTTTTAAATCGGAGGAGTATTTTCCAAATTCGTATGCAATTTTTCGTCGTGACAGATATGAAGATGCTAACATTAATCGTCTGGGTGGTGGAATAATAGTTGGAGTCTCAAGTCAATTAAGATGTGAATCTGTGTTTTATTCGAATGAACCAGAATTATTAGTTTTGAGAATCCAATTCTTCTCTCAACAAATATTATTATGCGTACTATATATCCCATCATCTGCTGCATCCGAATTATATGATCGTCTCGCCAATGTAATTGTAAACGAGTTAGTACCTTTAATTAAACCTGATGACCAGATAATCTTCACCGGTGACTTTAATCTACCTAAGATTAATTGGATATTTTTGGACACGGATATTATCCCAGCTTCAACGAACGTAACCGCAACTCTCATTTTGGATACTATGTTTGGTTTGGGTACTAAGCAATGCAATAATATACTAAATGGAAATGGCAGACTGCTAGATTTGGTGTTCTGCTCAATGGATATGGACATAAAAGTTTCAGCATGCAATGATATTGGTAATTCTGAGAGTATATATCACACACCTCTTAAATTAGATATAATTTTTTGTAATTGTTTTAGCGATTCTTTTACCTCTAATAGTTTTAATATAATGTCTTCTTATTTAGATTTTAGAAATGGAGATTATGTTAATCTGAGGAACTTTCTCGATGGGATGGATTGGGACAATTTGCTGTTACCAAACAACGTCGATTGTTGTGCGGATATTTTTTATCGTATCTTAAATGTCGCAATTGATCAATTCATTCCACGTAAATCGGCCGGGAAAATTAAATGTGAACCGTGGTATAATAGATCACTCACAAATTTAAAAAATCGAAAGAATAAATTGCATAAAATATTTAAATCGAATCCGTCTGAGTTAAACTACCAGTTATATAGCGATCTACGAACGGAATTTAATATATTGAACAAGTTTTTATACAATTGCTATGTCATGCAGATCGAAAATGACATAACAAACGACCCTAGGCGGTTCTGGTGTTATATGGAGCACAAAAAGAAATCTAGTGGATATCCTGTTCAAATGCATCTAAATGGTATAGTTTCAAATGACAACCAAGCGACATGCAATCTATTTGCCGACTTTTTTGAAGAAGTATACACTAGAAATTACACAAGTTGCTCCTCGGTTTGTCGTGATAAGACAAGCATTAGCTCGAACTTAACTTTAACATATCAGGAAGTTTTAATAGCTTTAAACCAGCTAGATTGTAAAAAGGGAGCCGGGCCTGACGGTATTCCTCCTTGTTTCATGGTGAGTTGCGCTGATGTCCTTGCGGCTCCATTGGCAAAGATTTTCAATCTTAGTCTTAGGTCTGGAGTTTTCCCCAAAATATGGAAAATATCATCGATTATTCCAATTTTTAAGTCTGGTTTACGTAGTGATGTTCGAAATTATCGTGGAATTTCTTTACTTTCAAGCATCCCGAAGCTCTTTGAAAGTCTAGTTAATGCCCGATTATTTTTTATAATTAAAAATGTTATAACGACAAAACAACATGGTTTCTATAAAGGTCGATCTACGGTTACAAATCTCGCAATTTTTAATAATTATGTGTCAGGGGCGCTTGAGTTAGGTTTCCAAACGGATGTATTGTATACAGATTTCAGTAAGGCATTTGATAAGGTAGATCACGATTTGTTAATTAATAAACTCTATCAATTAGATTCAAATCAAATACCGGTGCAATGGATACGATCATATTTGACTGGTAGAAAGCAGTATGTTAGAATCAACAATTCCATTTCCAGATCGTTTTTAGCATCCTCTGGAGTACCCCAAGGTAGTCATCTGGGACCACTCCTTTTTAATATTTTTGTGAATGACGTGATTGGTTGCCTGTCTAACTCAGAAGTTCTTTTGTACGCAGACGATTTAAAAATCTATAAAACCATTAGGGGCATTTCTGATGCATTATCATTTCAAATTGATATCAATAATTTCGTTGAATGGTGTAGTACAAACTCGTTATGTCTTAACATTTCCAAATGTAAAACTATGACATTTAGTAGAGGTCGGAATATTGTCTTAACCGATTATTTAATCGACGGAGCACTGATCGAACGAGTTTCTGTAATTCGAGACTTAGGTGTTCTTTACACACCTAACTTGTCTTTTAATTTTCATATTGACAGCGTCATTGCAAAGGCTAACAGTATGTTAGGCTTTTTGAAAAGACAATGCCGGGAATTTAGAGATCCATACACATTGCGCACTTTATATATGGCATTTGTTAGATCCCATTTGGAGTACGCTGCTGTTATTTGGTCGCCCTTTTATCATAACTATTCAGATAGGATCGAAAGCATTCAAAAGCGTTTTCTTAAATATGCGCTTCGCTTCTTGCCTCGTGACGGCCGTGGCCCGGATTATATTTTGCCACCTTACAAAGGGAGATGCCAGTTATTAGCTCTGGAACCGCTTAGTGCTCGTAGGGACGCGGCGATTGCTGTGTTTGCGCGTGACATGATTCTGGGACACATTGACTGCTCTGAGCTTTTAGAGCTATATTCGTTTTATGTACCGTCTCATAATTTGAGAAGACGTGCATTTTTGCAGTTACCTAATAGAAATACAAATTACGGGAAGAATGAATTGATCTACAAATCGACACTTCTGTTGAACTCGGTTGAAAATTTGTTCGATTTTGACATATCGAGGAACGTTTTTCAGAGAAACATTCTCCATTATTTTAAATTTTAATTTTTGTTTTTTTTTCTGTTCTTTTTATAATGACTTTGATTGTATTTTATGTTGACGTGTGTCGATCAGATGTATTTTGTACTGTTGATCTAAATAAATAAATAAATAAAAAATAAATAAACTTATTCAAGAACTAGAAGGCAAGGGATTGTTTAAAAAACCTATACATTATACAATTAATGAAGAAGTTTGCGAAATAATTGTTAATAATTCACCAACAATCGACTCAAATAAAACAACCGGGATAATAATGCCTCTAGAGTTCCAATTCAAAAAATATTTTGAATGCGGAAGTATATTAAAACATACTTTAGACAACACAAAAATATTGCATGAAAATAATCCTGGTGTGTTTGCCAATTTAATAAATGTTAGCATATGGGAAAATAAAATTCAGTCTTATCAAGGTAAATTAGTAATACCTTACTTGTTATATTTTGATGATTTCTCGGTAGACAATCCGTTAGGGTCCCATGCTACAGAACAATCGGTTTGTGGGATATATTACACATTTCCAACAATACCGAAACATCATTTTTCTAAACTGAACAATATTTTTGTTGCTGGTTTTTTTAAGACAAAAGATAGATCAAGTTTTGGAAATATCTATGCGTTAAGACCTTTTGTTGATCAAATAAAAAAGATGGAAACTGAGGGTATAACCATTGAAGTCGGTGAAGAAAAATTTCTTGTTCATTTTATTTTAGCTTTTGTTCTGGGTGACAATCTAGGCCTTAATACTTTTCTGGGGTTCTGCACCAGCTTTAATTCAAATTTTTATTGCCGAGCCTGCAAAAGAAATAAGTCTCAAATGCAAGCAGATACTGTAGAGCATAAAGATTCCTTCCGAAGTATCCACAACTATGTTTTTGATCTTACAAGAAACGATGAAAAAGCAACAGGCATAAAAGAAAATTCCATTTTCAATGAAATTGAATCATTCCATGTTACGGATAATTTTTGCTTCGATATAATGCATGACATTTTCGAAGGCATTTGCATATATGATATTCCCAAAATCTTAGTACATTTTATTGAAAAAAAAAATATTTTTCACTTGTGAATCTGAACTACCGTAAGCAAATGTTTGATTATGGTGAAACTGAGATTGGGAATATTTCGCCACCATTAACGCTATCTGCCTTAAAATCAAATTCTTTAAAAATGACTGCTCGAGAAACAATAACATTTATTAATTATTTATCTCTTATGATAGGAGATTTGGTTCCCGAAAATGACGGAACATGGGATTTATTAATTGTTTTAATCAAAATAATCGACTTAGTTTTATTTCCAGTTGTCAATGAATATGATATAAAATCATTGGAACATTTAATTTCCAAGCATAATTCTTTATTTATTGACTTGTTTAATGAAACATTAAAACCGAAATTTCATTTTCTATTACATTACCCAACAGCAATTCGTAAATGTGGTCCGTTAAAGCATTTGTGGTGCATGCGATTTGAAGCACTTCATAAACCGTACAAAAACTCAGCAAAAGTCAAAAATTCTAGAGTCAATATTTCATATACACTTGCAATTAAAGCCGGATTAAAGTTTGCACATTCTCTTTCTACACAAACATTTTTCGAAGATGATTTGAATTTTAAAGCTAAAGATGTTTTCGTGTCCGATATTAGTGAAGTCTATAAACATATTGACCAAAGCGAAGTTGATTTAAAGTTTGCCCGTTACATAAAACAAATTTATTTTCGAGGGAAACTTTTTAAGAAACACTTTTTTTTATCAAAATCCATTCTAAACGAAATTTTTCTTTTTGAAATTGAGGAGATGTTGTTAAAAGAATCAAATTTATATTTAATTTGTAGTCAATGGAAAATAGCCTTTTTTAGTGAACATTACCAATCGTATATTGTTGAAGGAAAAGTAAATAACCAATTTTATTTAAAAAATGTCATTGAATTTGATGGTCCCCCAATTCATTTGCATTTACTCAATAATGAAAAGAAATCCTTTCGTTTAAAAAAATATTGAAAATAAAGCACACTTTAGGAGTGTGTTTATATATGTACATAATGTACTCGTTTATTCTAAATGTGATATTCTAAATCAAAGTTGTCTTGTAATATATTAATTTTATTTCATGAAATTTTTCTTTGTAATTATTTATTTTATTAATAAACTAATTATTAAACAATGGATTTGAAAAATTATATGATATTATGTTTTATTTAATATACAGGAAGAATTATATTAGCATTCCATAATTTTCATGCCGTAAGTATTGATCCTGAATCTATATGTTACCCATAATTTTGATAGTGCATCATATTATTTTCCAATATGGTTAACATTACTATTTTAATTACGTATACATCATACAAAGAATGGTATTATATTTTTATACTAATAAGATTTACCATAAGAAATTAATTTCTTTTATCATTTTGAATTTATAGGACATCCCATATAGTTTTAATAGTTTACATTAATTAATCCGTTAACTTTAATAGGAAAATGAGGTTACTGTTGAAAAAGGTGTTTCTTATTTAAATAATGTGACATCCTATTATCTTTTAATAGGATGATTTATAATTTTTATACGATATTATACTTGAAACAATAGTTTTCGGGCAATATTAAATTTAAAGTGTGTAAATTATTAATAATAATGTGGTAAATCACATTGACTAAAAATAATAGTGAAAAATCATTAATTAAATACGAATTATAATTGTTTTCACGGTATTTTTCTCTGAGTGTACATACATGTATTTTCAAATATTTTTAATTTGTTCTAAATCACTGCAAATCAAAAGCTAGAACATATTTCTTTTAAGTTTATATTTTTTTAGAACTTTCCGCGAATTTCTGATCAATATCATTGGTAATATTTTTCGTTAGATGAGAGCAGCACAAATAAACCTTGACTTTATTTTTGAATGCCTCTTTATTAGTACCATTTAAAAATTCATAAGCCATGTTGAGGTATTAAACAATATTTTGCTGGTTAAATGCATCTAACAATGAATTTATTCTGCAAAACTAAAATCAATAACAACCGCGTTAAAAATCAGCCACTTTTTTACAGCACTTTCAGTGAATAATTTGTGTGATCTAAGCACCCACCTATGGCATCAATATTATGACTAGATGATATAAAACCAGATACATATAGGGAAAGGCACTTAAGGATCAATTATTTAAGCGTTTGTTGGAACAATGATGGCATATTAGAGAATAGGAGCACAATATAGGGAGATCTATACTTCTAGTACCGTCTAGATATGCCACTAATTCGTCGTTACCTAATTTATCGCGCATTATTTTTAAAACTTTATTTTGTAATTTACTATATGTTATAACGGAAAATGGTACAAGCCCCAATTATGAATATACTGATCTTTAGTATCCCTCTGGCGTTTTACTTCTATTTTTAAATCTTCTTCGTCGTCTAGCATTACCATTTTCTGAAATTATTTCAGAACGTATTTTCCTTAATACATCTTGAGGCTTTGTAAGAAGTCGAGTATTTTGCTTAGTAACAAAGGCAATACCTTCATTCTGAATATAAAAATCCTTATAAAAATTTCTGGTATACCGAGAAGTGAAACGAGAGTCTTATGTGCTTCGATGAATTTTGAATTCTCTAGTAGCCAAGTTTCTACATATAAATTTATACGGAACGTCATTCTGGTTCCCATTAATTGATTTATGGCTACAGTATGATCGAACAATTAAATGGTTCTTAGAATAATCTACTGTACAAATGTGAGGAAGGGTCCAGCATGGACTGATAGTACTCCCTTCCTAACCATAAAATGTTTACAAATTTCTCTCAAGTAGCTCGTTAATGATTCTACATTAATTGAAAAATAAATTCGTGGCCGACAAATGTAAAGAATGGTCCAGCACGGACTATTAATACTCCCCTCATAACCATACAATATTTAGAAATTTCTTCCAAATAGCTCGTTAATGATTTTACTTTAATTGAAAAGTAAATTCATGCCTGACAAATGTGAGGAATGGTCATTGGTCATAGATTCTGCAGCTCATTTCTCGTTTTCGCTCATTTTCGCTCGCGTCAGTTTTAATTTCATTCCAATGACCATCATTCGACAAATGGCAAATGAAGCATCAACTGAATTTCCAGATTCTTTATTGAAACTGATGCTAGTGGACGAAAAATCACAAACTCACCCACTTACATATTTAGTAACCAAATTAAAAAATACAATTAATTGTCTAAATAGAAAGCCAAAAAAAAAACTGCCGAGCTGGAATCAAAAATTCCAATAAGCAAAAGGAAAAAATCGTTTGTTATGAAGCAAACTACCTCAAACTGGCCACCAAGGTAACCATATGATTCAGAAGACCATATTAAATTAATGAAGCAATATATGATTGACAATTATAGCAAAGAACTGAATGCTAAAGAAAAGTACCAGTCGAAAAGTACATGGACAAACGTTCACCAACCCAAAATTGGTCATAAATATTTGAAGATATATTACATCTTGTTTTTCAGCAACTGATCGAAATTGATGCACAAACGTGCAAAGTAAAATTCAATATAAAAAATTTCTAGCGACCAACATTTTTATAACTAATTTGTGGTTTTAAAAAGGTGTGCACCTAAATTTAAAATAACATCCTCTTTACACAAAGACACAATTTAAAATCTAAAAATGATTTTCTATATCACTGATGTGCTTGAAACTAAATAACCAACATTTCAATTCTTTCCCAAATTTTGCAATTGTATTTGCTGATTTTACAAGTTCAGACAGAACTTCAATTATAGAAATAAGGGGCCATAATACTATAAAATCTACGACAGTATTCTTTCCTTGTAAAGGTAATAAAACATTGATTTTTTGTTCTTAAATCATACTATTCAACATATCTTACCTTAATATAGCCACACCTTGCGTAAAAAATTTGTAATACTTTATAAACGTACCGGTAACATAATGGCAAAATTTGGGTAAACTTGAGTAGGTAATGGAAATAATGTAACAGCTCATTTTTTTAAAAAGACATTAATCGAATGGCATATTTCTGCCGTGTTATGACAGGTTTCAAGATTTGAAGATATATTACACAGCTAATGCATATTCTAGTCTGGACTTAAATAACGCAAAATAGATGGATTTAAGAATGTGTTGAGGACATATTGTCCATAAAAGATAAAATTGGCGAAGTGTAAAACGCATTTTTTTTTAAATACTGTTGACATGCTCAGCGAATATAAATTTGCTATTCAAAATAATTCCTAAATATTTAAAACTGGAAACCCTTACTATTTGACAACTGTTAGCAATACAGTCGGTAAGCGAGCAGCCCAAAGAATGACTAATAAAATTATTTGGCAAAATCATACTATGTAAATTAAACCATTTACTAAGCTAAGCAAGATCACTTTGAGTATAATCTACAATATCGGACCAGTTATTTTTACAATAAATATATGTAGTGTCATCAGTAAACGCCACAGGATGCCCATGAAGATCGATATACAATTCAGATATATTAAAAGAGAATAAAAGATAATGGGTCACTATAAATATTATTTATTTTTACCGATTGAGATCTACATAATAAATAGGATTTGAACCAATCAAAAACAACACTTATCATTCCAACATTCCATAATTTATCAAGCAAAATTACATTCTTAACAGTATCAAAAGCTTTAGTGATATCAATGAATTTTCCTGCAACTTTTTTATTATTATTTAAACCACCGTATACTTTATCTAAAAAAATTAGCAAAGCATCCTTCGTATTTAACCATTATCTAAAGCCATATTGAGCGTCATTGAAAAAATTAATTTTATCTAAAAATGACAACAATCTTTTTTTAACAACTTTTTCAAGAATTTTTTAGATGGAAGCAGCGAAATAGATCTGTAATTAGACATATCCGTGACGAAGCCTCCTTAATGTAATGGAATTACAATGGCTTTCTTTAGGCTGTTAGAAAATATACCACTACACATACCTAAGTTACAAATTAAGCAAAGAGGGTCCGAAATGAACCGAGCAATTTGCCTTACTAAAAGATTACTAAATCCGTCATGTCCGCATAAATTTGTAGTTTTCAACTGAATTTGTAACAAATAAATTTCATCCACTGTTACATGTGTTAAGAAACAATTTTTTTACTCATGATGATTTGAAAGAAGAAGCTGATTTCTATCACAATTATTTAAATCATCAAATTCAATGGGTGCGTCCGAAATGGAAAATATGCATTTAGCGGAGACACATTTAGAAAACTACATGCGATGTAGTTTTTGTGTGCATTTTTAATACATCAGTTTGATGTCAATTTATACTTTAATTAACCATATTTATCGATTTATTAATTTGGTTTTGTACGATTTAATTTAATTTAATGATTTTAATGAAATTTAGTTTAATCCAAAAATGCGCATTTTAAAAAATGTGCATTTAAATTCGCATTTCGGACGCACCCAATGTTTCATGGATGTACCTAAAAAATTTACTAAATGTAGATGCAACAATGAAAGGTTCATCTTGAACAATTTCTTCCTCATCTTTTATTTTTAGAAGAATTTTATTTTATATATTTTTACCGGTTGCCTCACTAATTATCCGCCATTGTCCCTTGATATTATTTGTATGTATGTAAAATTTATATTCATAAAATTTCATTCGAGTTGTTTCACTAAATTATCAAATTTTTTTCGATTTATAAGGTTTTTCCATTTTTTCATTTATTTGGTCTATATCTAGGATAATTATGGTATATGGAACAATAGAAGCATGATCAGTCACCCCATAAAATCAAGAACTAAGGAGTTAATGCCCATCAGAGCTATTGAGACTCTTCCTAACAAATAAATGATAACAACTAGAAGAATTAGCTCTTGTTACCTCATTGACCATTGATTCTAAACCAGAAAATAAAATGTTACGAATTTGATGAATGTATTTTAAAAAAACTGTTTAAATAATTTAAAGAAGACGTTACAATCTAAAAACTAAACTAAATTAGATTTATTTTATATCACTTTAGAAGACATCATAAAGGAAATTCTAACAAACACGAATGACATTATTTCAGGTATCAGTTATTTTATTAATAAATGGGAGGAAGCTTATCTAAAACTATAAAATAAATAAATGAGGCCTGTCTTTCATCATTAGCCGCATTTCTTGATGTTTGATCCGATTCGGGTCGAAACTACAAGCACTAAAAACAACTACTCGGATCAAAATTTTGATCCAAAACAAAAATTTGTTAATTTTTTGTTGTTGTTTTTAATGTAAACTTTGATCTGATCCGGATCACTATGCATAAAGAAATGCAGCTATTATAGAAATAAAATAATATGGCATAATGAGGTTTTTATTTAATTGTCCACATGGCCCACTTAACTGGGTTAGCCCCTTAATCTTGCGTTACAAAATGTTGCATTACAAAATCTTGCATTACAAAATTTTGCATTACAAAATCTTGCAAGTACAAAATCTTGTATTTCAAAATCTTGCATTACAAAATCTTGCATTTCAAAATCTTGCATTACAAAATCTTGCACAACAATTTCCCGTACATTTATAGAATTGCGCACGCAATTCTATAAATGTACGGGAAATTGTTATGCAAGATAACAAATCGCATTTACAAAATTCTACTGTATAATGATAATTATACAGTAGAATTTTGCTTGAGATATCAAAAATTAAATGTCCAGGATTAAATATTCTTAACAAGAATGTTATGTTGAAATATTTTAAAAAATGGAGATTTCCATTCTAATTTTAATAATAAATCTTCATTAATCGGAAACGAAAATTTAAATTCTGGAAAACGAAGATTAAATCTTCTTTATCCAGAATATTTTGTTGAAATATTTTAAAAAATGGAGATTTCCATTCTAATTCTAATATTAGCCGTATTTCTTGACGCATAGTTATCCGGATCGCTATCTGCACAATTTGTTTTATTTTTTTTTTTAAAATTATATTGAACTTTTATGAATACGCAATAAATATTATGTTAGATACTAAAGGCAGGTACAGATACTAAAACTGCTAAATTTTTTAAATGCATAAGATATTTTATTTGCAAGATTTTGTATTTGCAAGATTTTATACTTGCAAGATTTTGTACTTGCAAGATTTTGTAACTGCAAGATTTTGAGTTGGCAAGATTTTGATTTGCATGATTTTTAAAAAATGCAAGATTTTGTACTTGCAAGATTTTGTAATGCAAGATTTCGGGGCGCTCCCCACTTAACTACAATGAACACTCAAGCACTCTACTCTAAACGTTAAACTCGTAAACTATCCGCTATGATTTGATATATGCCTTTAATTAAGACTAAATAAGGGAAACATTTATTGGTGTCCCACATAGTGGTTATGCGCCTCAAAACGATGAGAATATGCATAGGAAATTATATCATATCTTGAAGTATGAAGATTAACTTGATACCTAATAACTGTGTTCGGGGAACCCATATGGAGATTATTCTGAGGATTAATAATCTTGGAGAGCTCGTCCCAACATACTCGGGGAATAAATACACCATGTACGTCGGGTTTCAATATAAGTTTTAATAGTTATATGACCTAAGGTGCCAAAATGTTATCAAAAATAATTTTCAAAATGCATACACATCGCGTTTTGAAATATTGCGATTTGAAATGTCGCGTTTTGTACCATGTCACGTTTTGAAAGATTGCTATTTGGAATATCGCATTTTGAGCGGATTCCAATTTATTTATAGTTACTGTTATTATTAAGGTTGATATTTACAATCGTTTTTAGTTTGGTGTTATCAATTGATGAAGTTACCACAACTTGATATTGCTTAGTCTTACTACTTAATTCAATTATTAGGTTGTCAACAAATACAATGACAACCGACAGACCACAATGGGACACAATTTGATTGTGACA
>CAUVYM010000073.1:12500-17711 GCA_963556165.1 Tipula helvola
GGTCTCGTGGTTATATTTAGTCTTAGATGGAGTTTACCACCAACTTAGTGCTGCACTATCAAGCAACACGACTCTCTAGAGATATCTTCTTATACAAGATTATAGTCACTACGGGCCTGGCACCCTCTATGGGTAAATGGCCCCATTCAAGATGGACTTGAACATATAATCAAAATGCATAAGATGATAGATACTCCTTTACATTGAATTTCCATTCTACCAGTTATCAGTAAAAGGACTTAATGCTGGACTTTTCCCATTTCGCTCGCCGCTACTAAGGGAATCTTAGTTAATTTCTTTTCCTCTCCTAATTAATATGCTTAAATTCAGGAGGTAATCACATATGAGTTGAAGTCACAATTATTGTTAATAATTATAAAACGGATTTTAAAAACTACATCATAAATTATTATATAAATGACTTGCGTCTTTTACCGATTTATTATTACACAAATATTGTTTAATACAATATTGTAAATATAATAAAATATTTACATATCAAAAATTGTTAAATAATAATTTATTTAGCGAATATTAGTGACCCTCAACCATATGTGGTCCAAGCAGAGTATTATATACTATTAGCATGGACCGCAATGTGCGTTCAAAATGTTGATGTTCATGTGTCCTGCAGTTCACATAACTTCACGCAGTTTGCTGCGTTCTTCATCGACCCACGAGCCTAGTGATCCCCCGCTAAGAGTGATTATTTGTTTTATGTTTAGAAATAAAAACCAGTCTTTTCCATTCAAAAAGCGAAATACTTCAATCCTTAATATAATATTATCATTGATAAATTTATATTTGCAGAACTTCTGAAATGGTCAATTATTTTTATTCAATGTTTTGATCTTTAATTCTTTAATGATCCTTCCGCAGGTTCACCTACGGAAACCTTGTTACGACTTTTACTTCCTCTAAATATACAAGTTCGGTCAACTTTGGTAAAACAACCACAACACAAGAAGCATCACGGTGATCACCTCCGAGGACCTCACTAACATATTCAATCGGTAGTAGCGACGGGCGGTGTGTACAAAGGGCAGGGACGTAATCAATGCGAGCTTATGACCCGCACTTACTGGGAATTCCAGGTTTATGTGAACAGTTTCAGTCCACAATCCCAACCACGAAGGTGGTTCAGCGGTTTACCCGGTCTTTTTAGACTAGGAGGACACGTTGATACCTTCATTGTAGCGCGCGTGCAGCCCAGGACATCTAAGGGCATCACAGACCTGTTATTGCTCAATCTCATATTGCTAGACGCAATTTGTCTATTTAAGAAGCAAGTGTCTTATTAGGACAAACCACCAGGTATGACTCCACTTACAAACAACTCTTACGTATTAAAACCACACCTCGTTAGAAGCATAGTATAACAGAGGCAAAAATGTCTGCAAAGTTTCTACACCATAACCCTGCCGGCATCTAGTTAAGAAATTTGAGTCTCGTTCGTTATCGGAATTAACCAGACAAATCACTCCACGAACTAAGAACGGCCATGCACCACCACCCATAGATTCGAGAAAGAGCTATTAATCTGTCTTACTCATTTATGTTCGGACCTGGTAAGTTTCCCCGTGTTGAGTCAAATTAAGCCGCAGGCTCCACTCCTGGTGGTGCCCTTCCGTCAATTCCTTTAAGTTTCAACTTTGCAACCATACTTCCCCCGGAGCCCAAAAGCTTTGGTTTCCCGGAAAGCGACTGAAAGAGCCATATATGTAGCTCCATCCAATTGCTAGCTGGCATCGTTTATGGTTAGAACTAGGGCGGTATCTGATCGCCTTCGAACCTCTAACTTTCGTTCTTGATTAATGAAAACATCTTTGGCAAATGCTTTCGCTTATGTTAGTCTTACGACGGTCCACGAATTTCACCTCTCGCGCCGTAATACTAATGCCCCCAACTGCTTCTATTAATCATTACGTCTTGATCTAAAAACCAATTGAAAATAGAACAGACGTCTTATTCCATTATTCCATGCAGAGAATATTTAGGCACAAATGGCCTGCTTTAAGCACTCTAATTTGTTCAAAGTAATTGTACTGTTCTAGACCAGCACTCGGTAAAGAGCACTAATTTAGATTTATTACGCGGATAAACTTACGTTTAAGCCACTACAGTAATACGTCATAGCATCAAGATGATGTACGAACCCAGTTACGGTGTACCACCTGTGCTTGACACAAGTTCAACTACGAACGTTTTAACCGCAACAACTTTAATATACGCTATTGGAGCTGGAATTACCGCGGCTGCTGGCACCAGACTTGCCCTCCAATTGTTCCTTGTTAAAGGATTTAAAGTGTACTCATTCCAATTACAGGGCCTCGGATTGAGTCCTGTATTGTTATTTTTCGTCACTACCTCCCCGTGCTGGGATTGGGTAATTTACGCGCCTGCTGCCTTCCTTAGATGTGGTAGCCGTTTCTCAGGCTCCCTCTCCGGAATCGAACCCTGATTCCCCGTTACCCGTTGCAACCATGGTAGTCCTAGATACTACCATCAATAGTTGATAGGGCAGACATTTGAAAGATCTATCGCCGGTACTGGACCATGCGATCTACATGTTATTCAGATTCATCTTATTAACGACACAGTATATAAATATACCTTAATGTATCGATTGATTTTAATCTAATAAAAGCACACGTTCCTTGCGGTCCGTGATTATGTGCATGTATTAGCTCTAGAATTACCACAGTTATCCATGTAACTATGTATACGATCTAATAAATCATAACTGATATACTGAGCCTTTTGCGGTTTCACTGTTCGAGAGTGTGTACTTAGACATGCATGGCTTAATCTTTGAGACAAGCATATAACTACTGGCAGGATCAACCAGAATGTAAATTATGATTTTGCTCATAAAATTGTAATCATTTTATGAACTAATTTATAACTTTTCGTATTAAATTTAATTTCAAACCAATACAATTCATATGATAAACTTAGGTTTATTCGTTTAATTTTTTTCATTAAAGGTGCAAATATTTATTTGTTCCTATTTCCAAATTATATGTGAATAGGAATTTTGTTCTTACTGATACAAAATTCTCACATTAACCAAATAAAATATCAAGATTCGAAATTCATTAAAAAATAAATTTTTAAATTTATTTTTTTTTTCTCATCTCAATATACTTACAGACCAACCGAATAACAAAATCAAAAAACAAAATTTTTTTTTTTTTTTTAATACAAATTTTTGTTCTCGCTTTGTTTTAATGTGTTAATAAATCTAATACAAAATTATTTTTATCATAAAAAATAAATTTTTTTTTTTTTTTATAATCCAAATTTTTGTTCTCGCTTTGTGATTTTCATACATACATTTTCATACATTTATTTTTATCATAAAAAATAAAAAATTTTTTTTTTTTATAATCCAAATTTTTGTTCTCGCTTTGTGATTTTCATGTTAAAGTAAAGAGCACAACATAAAAAATGAAACCATCGGATTTTTTTTTTTTTTGAAAAATTCAAAATTCATTATTTATTTATCGATTTGCTTATAATTAACCACATGAATTTATTAAATGTGTTAATAAATCTAATACAAAATTATTTTTATCATAAAAAATAATTTTTTTTTTTTTTTTATAATCCAAATTTTTGTTCTCGCTTTGTTATTTTCATGTTAAAGTAAAGAGCACAACATAAAAAATGAAACCATCGAATTTTTTTTTTTTTTCGAAATCCATTAACCACATGAATTTATTAAATGTGCTAATAAATCTAATACAAAATTATTTTTATCATAAAAAATAAATTTTTTTTTTTTTTTATAATCCAAATTTTTGTTCTCGCTTTGTGATTTTCATGTTAAAGTAAAGAGCACAACATAAAAAATGAAACCATCGGATTTTTTTTTTTTTTGAAAAATTCAAAATTCATTATTTATTTATCGATTTGCTTATAATTAACCACTTGAATTTATTAAATGTGTTAATAAATCTAATACAAAATTATTTTTATCATAAAAAATAAAAAACATTTTTTTTTTATAATCCAAATTTTTGTTCTCGCTTTGTGATTTTCATGTTAAAGTAAAGAGCACAACATAAAAAATGAAACCATCGGATTTAAATGGAAAAAATACCAACAACACATAGTGTTCCCAAGCAGTCAACCATCTAAGTACTAACTATGCCCAATGTTGTTTGACTTCGGTGATCGGACGAGAACCGGTACGTAAACATGGTATGGTCGTTGACTACAGGAATATTATGTTAGGTCGCAATTATGTATGTCAATATCTTTTGTTTCATTTTAAACATGTTACATTTTATATACAACTTTGACTTATATGTGAACATAATAAGATCGTATATTACATTTAACATTATTATTATTTATACGACCAATCTATGATTAAAGCATGTTTTAGGTATCAGTATGATGGCTGATATTCCCTATTCACACTACTCCACCCGTAACTATGTCGTTTACAATTTGGCTTTATATTCATAAATGATCTCTTAACATAAAAAATGAATCCATCGGATTTTTTTTTTTTTTGAAAAATTCAAAATTCATTATTTATTTATCGATTTGCTTATAATTAACCACATGAATTTATTAAATGTGTTAATAAATCTAATAAAAAATTATTTTTATCATAAAAAATAAATTTTTTTTTTTTTTATAATCCAAATTTTTGTTCTCGCTTTGTGATTTTCATGTTAAAGTAAATTTGCTTATAATTAACCACATGAATTTATTAAATGTGTTAATAAATCAAATACAAAATTATTTTTATCATAAAAAATAAAAAATTTTTTTTTTTTATAATCCAAATTTTTGTTCTCGCTTTGTGATTTTCATGTTAAAGTAAAGAGCACAACATAAAAAATGAAACCATCGGATTTTTTTTTTTTTTGAAAAATTCAAAATTCACTATTTATTTATCGATTTGCTTATAATTAACCACATGAATTTACCATCGGATTTTTTTTTTTTTTGAATAATTCAAAATTCATTATTTATTTATCGATTTGCTTATAATTAACCACATGAATTTATTAAATGTGTTAATAAATCTAATACAAAATTATTTTTATCATAAAAAATAAAATTTTTTTTTTTTTTATAATCCAAATTTTTGTTCTCGCTTTGTGATTTTCATGTTAAAGTAAAGAGCACAACATAAAAAATGAAACCATCGGATTTTTTTTTTTTTTGAAAAATTCAAAATTCATTATTTAT
>CAUVYM010000074.1:0-50000 GCA_963556165.1 Tipula helvola
TCGAATAACCCGAAAACCTTACGTTTTATCAAAATACTAGGGGTACAGCCCGTCCTAGGATGGATACAATTTATATATAATGTTAATGTCAAGCGGCCACTGCCATCATCACCATTTGACCATTTGATATTTTTTTAACCGTTATTTTTTAGCCAAGTAGAAATAACAAGAGACTAAAGGCTTTTAAGGATTATTGTACTTTAAATAGACCTTAAACCAAAAGAGTAAGGGCTTTTAAGGACGATTTTACATGCGTTGGGGCATCAAACAAAAAATCTTACAGACAGAAAAAAAATAAAAAATCGGGGTGGGCTGTGTCATCAACACAGTGTTTTGCGTGATAGCGTTTATAACATGTTGAGATTAATTATTTTAATTTAAACTAAATTATCTGCCATATTTTTTATGTACAAATTAGCATCAGAATTACTCAAGTAAGATGGGCATTCTCTCGCTATAGTGCGATCAATCCCTTTAAATCGCTATTTTGTAGATTCAATTAAAATTAAAAAAAATTAACCACAACTGTTTCTTTACGCAAAAATTGACTTCAGAAGTGCTCGGATCGGGTGAGCCATTCTCTCACTACAGTTGTTGAAGGATTTAAATCGCGCGAAATCGTTCCATAATATTATAGTGAGGCATAAAGCCTAAGGACCAACCTAAGAAATCATACATTTAAATTAAAGGTAATGCTTACAGTTGATTAGTAATTGCCCACAACCAAGGGGAAAATGTCTTGTCAATTTTCTGAACATGCGGTGTAAGATGTTATCACGTCAAAAAAATATAAATTGAAAAACAAAACTAAAATGCCTTGGCCACAATTGAACCCTGGACTTTAGCCCCTCTAGTCCAAAAAATTTCTAATAAGCCATATCAACCTAAGGAAATTTATTTAATTTTTATTCTTATATTGTTTCAAACATAGCATGCTTTGAAGTTTCTGACAGAAAAATTTTTTTTTACCGAAAAATTCTCATGGCTTACTACAATTCATAATATAAAAGTTTTTAAATAATTTGTTGTAATGTTTAATAATAAACGCGGACCACGTATTTTCTTGTGTAATTAGTAATTACTGTAATAACTAAAAAGCGGAATGTTTAATTTAAAGTAAAATATTTGGTTATTACATGAATACTAAAAAAATAATAGTAAAAAAAAAAAAAATGAAAAATCTGATGGGAATCGAACCGAAGACCTTTGTCGCTCTACTCCAGTGCTTTACCACTATGCCACAAACTATATTAAATTTCACTTTTAATTTGCATTGTTAAATTGTTCCATTATTTCAAAGTGTTCTACAGTGTCCCTAGCTAAATATATGTATACTAGCTGTACGGGGGCGCTTTGCGCCCGTCAGGCTATTGAGCGCTCGCGCGCTCAATCACGATGGCGCTGCGCGCCGCTAAAGCACTTTGCGCTCATACGAATTAAACCATATTCCAGAATCACCAGAATTATAGAGAGTAGCCTGTATGTTTGCCGGTGAAATCGACCACTAACAAAGTAATAAATCAACGCAATTTTAAAATAACACACAAAATTACCGATGTGAAGTTTCTAACAAAAAATACCAAATAACAAAAAATATGTATGTGTTAGTAATTTTTACATTTAAAATCCAATAAGAATTTTAATTTTTTTATATTTTACAAGGATTGTTCCCATAGCTATCTTAAAGTGAGGGAAATAAACGCACTTAGAAAAAAAAAGAGTAAAGTATAGGGACTCGCTTTGAACAGAAAGACAATAACAAATATATACGTTTGGGTTTCCAAGTTCATATCATGGGGATAAAGTTGATTAATTTAATTCCGCCCATGACAGATTTCGTGCATTTATAATGATGAAACCAAGAAGTGTCAAACAGCAATTACAAGAGATAAATCTAAGTAGCGGAGTATGCGGTAAGCTGGCGTAGGATAATATCAAACATCTTTAAGCTCCTCCAACTTCATATCATGGGGATAAAGTTGTTTAATTTAATTCCGACCATGACAGACTCCGTGCATATATAATGGTGAAACAATAAAGTGCCAAACAGCAACTACAAGAGATAAATCTAAGTAGCGGTGTATGCGGTAAGCTGGCGTAGGATAATATCAAACATCTTTAAGCTCCCCCAACTTCATATCATGGGGATAAAGTTGTTTAATTTAATTCCGACCATGACAGACTCCGTGCATATATAATGGTGAAACAATAAAGTGCCAAACAGCAATTACAAGAGATAAATCTAAGTAGCGGTGTATGCGGTAAGCTGGCGTAGGATAATATCAAACATCTTTAAGCTCCCCCAACTTCATATCATGGGGATAAAGTTGTTTAATTTAATTCCGACCATGACAGATTTCGTGCATGTATAATGGTGAAACAATAAAGTGCCAAACAGCAATTACAAGAGATAAATCTAAGTATCGGTGTATGCGGTAAGCTGGCGTAGGATAATATCAAACATCTTTAAGCTCCCCCAACTTCATATCATGGGGATAAAGTTGTTTAATTTAATTCCGACCATGACAGACTCCGTGCATATATAATGGTGAAACAATAAAGTGCCAAACAGCAACTACAAGAGATAAATCTAAGTAGCGGTGTATGCGGTAAGCTGGCGTAGGATAATATCAAACATCTTTAAGCTCCCCCAACTTCATATCATGGGGATAAAGTTATTTAATTTAATTCCGACCATGGCAGATTCCGTGCATGTATAATGGTGAAACAATAAAGTGCCAAACAGCAATTACAAGAGATAAATCTAAGTAGCGGTGTATGCGGTAAGCTGGCGTAGGATAATATCAAACATCTTTAAGCTCCCCCAACTTCATATCATGGGGATAAAGTTGTTTAATTTAATTCCGACCATGGCAGATTCCGTGCATATATAATGGTGAAACAATAAAGTGCCAAACAGCAATTACAAGAGATAAATCTAAGTAGCGGTGTATGCGGTAAGCTGGCGTAGGATAATATCAAACATCTTTAAGCTCCCCCAACTTCATATCATGGGGATAAAGTTGTTTAATTTAATTCCGACCATGACAGATTTCGTGCATGTATAATGGTGAAACAATAAAGTGCCAAACAGCAATTACAAGAGATAAATCTAAGTATCGGTGTATGCGGTAAGCTGGCGTAGGATAATATCAAACATCTTTAAGCTCCCCCAACTTCATATCATGGGGATAAAGTTGTTTAATTTAATTCCGACCATGACAGATTTCGTGCATGTATAATGGTGAAACAATAAAGTGCCAAACAGCAATTACAAGAGATAAATCTAAGTATCGGTGTATGCGGTAAGCTGGCGTAGGATAATATCAAACATCTTTAAGCTCCCCCAACTTCATATCATGGGGATAAAGTTGTTTAATTTAATTCCGACCATGACAGATTTCGTGCATGTATAATGGTGAAACAATAAAGTGCCAAACAGCAATTACAAGAGATAAATCTAAGTATCGGTGTATGCGGTAAGCTGGCGTAGGATAATATCAAACATCTTTAAGCTTCCCCAACTTCATATCATGGGGATAAAGTTGTTTAATTTAATTCCGACCATGACAGATTTCGTGCATGTATAATGGTGAAACAATAAAGTGCCAAACAGCAATTACAAGAGATAAATCTAAGTATCGGTGTATGCGGTAAGCTGGCGTAGGATAATATCAAACATCTTTAAGCTCCCCCAACTTCATATCATGGGGATAAAGTTGTTTAATTTAATTCCGACCATGACAGATTTCGTGCATGTATAATGGTGAAACAATAAAGTGCCAAACAGCAATTACAAGAGATAAATCTAAGTATCGGTGTATGCGGTAAGCTGGCGTAGGATAATATCAAACATCTTTAAGCTCCCCCAACTTCATATCATGGGGATAAAGTTGTTTAATTTAATTCCGACCATGACAGACTCCGTGCATATATAATGGTGAAACAATAAAGTGCCAAACAGCAATTACAAGAGATAAATCTAAGTAGCGGTGTATGCGGTAAGCTGGCGTAGGATAATATCAAACATCTTTAAGCTCCCCCAACTTCATATCATGGGGATAAAGTTGTTTAATTTAATTTCGACCATGACAGATTTCGTGCATGTATAATGGTGAAACAATAAAGTGCCAAACAGCAATTACAAGAGATAAATCTAAGAATCGGTGTATGCGGTAAGCTGGCGTAGGATAATATCAAACATCTTTAAGCTCCCCCAACTTCATATCATGGGGATAAAGTTGTTTAATTTAATTCCGACCATGACAGATTTCGTGCATGTATAATGGTGAAACAATAAAGTGCCAAACAGCAATTACAAGAGATAAATCTAAGTAGCGGTGTATGCGGTAAGCTGGCGTAGGATAATATCAAACATCTTAATTTATGCCTTACGCATAATATTATCGTAATGACCTCATCAGGTGGCAAAGGAACCCGCGCCGGGAACCTCTGATTTCGACCTGTTTAAATGCTTGAACTACTGTAGCCAGAGAATGCCTCATCCGATCATAGATCTAAGGGTGTCAATTTTTGCGTAAAAAACCATTAGTGGTTTATTTATGTTAAATTAAATTAATTATTCTCCACATAAATTTTAATTAACAATTCAAACTACAAAATAGCGATTTACAGAGATTGCAATTCGGGTATTAATTTGTGATATTAAGCACACTGTGGCAGATAATTTATTTTAAATTAAAATAATTAATCTCCACATAAATTTTAATTAAAATTACAAAGTACAAAACAGCGAATTACAATCAACCATGAGAATCCCTTATCTGATCGAAGCAATTCTGGTGTCAATTTGTGCGTAAAGAAACTGTGGCAATAATTAATCTTATATAATGACGTATTCTGCATTTTGTGAAAAATAAATAAATTTCAGAAATTCATTATCTTTATTTGAAAAGCTTATCAGCAACCGATACTTGCTCTGCTCGCTGAATTGGGTTAATTCTTCTTTACAATCTAGTTAAATTGGGCCGCCTCTATAATTTGATATGTGATCTCCATCACAGTTGCTGCGTTTTCTCACTGATGCTTCCATTTTTTCTTTGTTGCAGAACTTTGAGTTGTGAGTTCGCAACATTTAATACTAGTGTGAATGGTTTGTCTTTAATGCGACCATTGGTTACGGTTAATTGTTAACGTCAAAACAGAAACGTTTGACAATTGTTGAGGAACTATAAAAATAATAATTTTAAAATAGTCCCTACTGTGTTATGTAAATTAAGGTATGTGGATTTACAATGGTGTTAGACTGTACTACACTACCGGATTTTAAAAGATCGTTATATAAGTGCCACTTATTATTCGGACGTTTAACATAACAAGTATAATGTCCACTTGCACCAAATGATGGAGGAAAGATATAATTGATTACACCTTTTAAATAAACTCTTTGGTCCAAAATTGCTAATGAACTTTGTATATCACAAAGCTGAATGTTATACTTCGTTTGTATATCGAATGGCTGGACATCAACAAACATAACTTCATTTTGAATGACAACTTTATTTGCTGTCATTTGTTCTCCACACATACAGCATTTTGATTTTGGTAACAATATTTTATTACTTATGCGTTTAAAGTCATCTTGAACGAAAGATGAATTTTCGATCGGTAAATAATAGAAATCTTTAATAAATAAATTCTCGTCTTTATGACAATTTAATTGAAAGCTGCATGGTCTTGAAAAATAATACTCGATTAGGTCGGATATATTGCATTCCGAATTTAAACTAATGTTGTTGCCTCTTATATTTATTCGAGGTTTAAAACATTCTAATAATAGAGCTGATCGTTTGATGTATACATTTTGTCTAAAACCATGCTTTTCTAACTGGTTTATAAACTTTAAATACTTTATTGAAGAAGATTCAAATATTTGTTTGTGAATGTCGGAATCTGCCGCTGTACAATAAAATATAAGGCTCAGCGAGTCAAATGCACACGTATTGCTAACTTCGGTTGTTTTTGCATTTCTTATGAATGTAAATCCATTTCTAAAACAGCGAAGAATTTTAGATTTAAATGATTCATTCATAGAATCTTCAGCTACTTCTTCATTCCATTTTTTTTCTCTTGTTAATGTTTCTTTAAAAATGTTTTTCGAAGCATATCTTTCAATCACACGATTGCCAATATGTTTAGGTGACTTATCAAATTTATATTGTTTGTTCCACATTTCTTCTTGACTCATGTCATCTTCACAATAAAATTCTCTAAATTTTGCTTGAGAAGGTTTTTTGCGTTTGGGCGAAGCGTTCAATATATCGGAGAAGCTAATTGAATTCAACAGGAGCAAAATTTTTTCATCCAACAACTCAACAAATCTACCAACTTTGGTGAATTTGTGATCTAAATACTGATTCTTTACCATATTGAACCAGTTTTCCACGTTTGAGTTTGACAAGCGCCCTTCGATTCCAAGAAAATGTGAAAAACAAGTTGACCATAATGGTAGATATGAGAAATACTTTTCTATGGAAAATAAAACAAAGTTTGGGAAATAATAATCATTTTGCTGATCGGATGTTGCAGTTTTCGCATCAATTTGTAGCAATATTCTTTTGTAAATACTAACGTATTTTTGGAAGAATGGACTTTGAATATATCTGACCTTTTCACCATTTAATTCGATAAACAGTTCATTATCTTCTAAATATCCTTCATCATTTGTATTATGAGAATTTGGTATATCTTCTGGATTATATGCGAAATATGTAAATGTTCTAAACTTTTCGAAAGCCTCAACGACATCTTTTGTTATAAATGGACTGCAAAAAATCATGCAGAAACTTTCGAAAATAGAATCAATTGCAGTAATATTTTTACTATTTAAAAATAAACAGAAGAAATCTAGTAAAAGGTTTTTGGGACCCTTTCTAATTTTTTCACATTTTTGAGCAATCTGTTTTACAATAATGTTGATAAAATGTGAACAACAAATAAAAATTGGTATCACTGAAGTAGGTTGCTGTTTATGATAAAGAATCCTGAAGGCGTATTCTAAATAGCGTTGGACAGTCATTATATTTAAGGCGTGTAGAACCGCTAATATTGATGCCCATGACCAATCAACAACAATACAGACGGGTCTTTCCATTTTAGTTACGCTGCTATAAGATTTTTGAAATTCTATTAAGAATTTTGCAATGGTATATGCATCATGTTGGCAACTAATCATTTCTGCTACGGGAACAATAATTTTATTAATTTTAACAACGCAAGCATAGTATAAAATTCTCTTATAATTATGCTCCTTGTGGCAAATTGGCTTCTTTACGACACCGCCTGTTGCATCCATATAAATAATTAGAGGGGAATATTTTTTTAATAACTCCGTTTGCTGTTTTCGCAACATAACAACATTTAAAGGCTCTGTAACCGAATGTATATAAATATTTTCTTTTGTTTGGATAGTTTTTTTATAGAAAATGTCCATCACATCGCAATCCTGGACTACATCATTCCGCTTTAAGTATTCGGATTTAATTTTCCTTAATACTTCTGTAGTTGTAATTATTTGAGTATTACCTTTTCTCGCAAGCTCGAGACTTGAATTTTTTAAAATTTCTAAATTAAAGTTGTGTGCGGATTTGTGGATAAGCTGTTTTTTAGCTGATTCTCTTTGTTTTCCTCTATATTGATAAAACAGTTTATTCCCAGAATGCGAATTTATATCTTCGCCCTTTACAAAAATTGTCAGAGCTGTATTTGTCAATTCAAATTTATATTTTAGGTTGTGACTTGGGTATTTGCAGCAACCATAACAAACTAAATTTGTTTGAAAAATGCTTGGTTTGTGAACTGCCCCAAATGAAATAACACAAGAATTTTCAGCTAATGTTAGTGCTGTCCTAATTATAAAACGAATATCGTCATTATTATGAATTGGCAAATCCTTTCCATTCAGTATTTGCTCTAAATTGATATTCGATTTATATCTCCACCCTAATTCGAAACCAATATAAGAAATATCCATTGGAAGAATGAAATTCACAGGGGACAAAGGTTCTTTTACGATATTATACACGGGTGGAAAATGAGGAATGTTGTTGAGTACAACATCAGGAGGATCCAAAATATCAGAAAAATCTAATTTTTGGTTTAGTTTTGCACTCCAAATATTATATAATAATATCCGATTTTCTTTACTATTTTTAATATGCACTTTCTCACAGATCAATTTCATCATATTTGTGTCGCATTTATTAGGTTTTGACAGAGATAAAGATTTTAAGGCACATTCGAGAATTTCGGCCGTCACATTATGACGTTTTTTCCTGTTATTGTAACGTGGCATTTTTGAAATGTAGGAACGTATACTACTCGCAACTATAAACGAAAAATGTAGAAAGAATAAATAAAAGAAACAACTATCGATATGTAGTTAAAACAAAAAAATGTATTTTATACAAAAACGCAAAAACAATAAAATAAAGCCTGTTTTAAAGAATGTCCACGAGAATGGCAAGGTCGATATTTGAAAAAATTGTGTTTTACCGATATTGTTTAAAAAAAATTTCTTTATATACTCGGTAATTTAAAAAAAAAAATTTTTTTAAGCCAAAAACAAGCGATTATCACAAAAACAAAACAAAAGCGTAACAACATTTCTTTATATACTTTCTCAAAAATTTCGAAAAAGAGCGAGATTTTTGGCGGATTTTTAGACGGCATGCTTTATTTTTTTATTTGTATCTTGACAAAGGATAGACGGATTTTAATCAGGCAAAACTCGTTACACGCAGCTTAATGTATGCTTTTTTAAATATATTTTAATTGCGTAAATCTTTGAGACTAAAGCGAGCAGAAAGTAAAAATAAAATATTTCATGGCTTGTTTTTGTTTCACCATTATACATGCACGAAATCTGTCATGGTCGGAATTAAATTAAACAACTTTATCCCCATGATATGAAGTTGGGGGAGCTTAAAGATGTTTGATATTATCCTACGCCAGCTTACCGCATACACCGCTACTTAGATTTATCTCTTGTAATTGCTGTTTGGCACTTTATTGTTTCACCATTATATATGCACGGAATCTGTCATGGTCGGAATTAAATTAAACAACTTTATCCCCATGATATGAAGTTGGGGGAGCTTAAAGATACCGCAGCTTACCGCATACACCGATACTTAGATTTATCTCTTGTAATTGCTGTTTGGCACTTTATTGTTTCACCATTATACATGCACGGAATCTGCCATGGTCGGAATTAAATTAAACAACTTTATCCCCATGATATGAAGTTGGGGGAGCTTAAAGATGTTTGATATTATCCTACGCCAGCTTACCGCATACACCGCTACTTAGATTTATCTCTTGTAATTGCTGTTTGGCACTTTATTGTTTCACTATTATACATGCACGAAATCTGTCATGGTCGGAATTAAATTAAACAATTTTATCCCCATGATATGAAGTTGGGGGAGCTTAAAGATGTTTGATATTATCCTACGCCAGCTTACCGCATACACCGCTACTTAGATTTATCTCTTGTAGTTGCTGTTTGGCACTTTATTGTTTCACCATTATATATGCACGGAGTCTGTCATGGTCGGAATTAAATTAAACAACTTTATCCCCATGATATGAAGTTGGGGGAGCTTAAAGATGTTTGATATTATCCTACGCCAGCTTACCGCATACACCGCTACTTAGATTTATCTCTTGAAATTGCTGTTTGGCACTTTATTGTTTCACCATTATATATGCACGGAATCTGTCATGGTCGGAATTAAATTAAACAACTTTATCCCCATGATATGAAGTTGGGGGAGCTTAAAGATACCGCAGCTTACCGCATACACCGATACTTAGATTTATCTCTTGTAATTGCTGTTTGGCACTTTATTGTTTCACCATTATACATGCACGGAATCTGCCATGGTCGGAATTAAATTAAACAACTTTATCCCCATGATATGAAGTTGGGGGAGCTTAAAGATGTTTGATATTATCCTACGCCAGCTTACCGCATACACCGCTACTTAGATTTATCTCTTGTAATTGCTGTTTGGCACTTTATTGTTTCACCATTATATATGCACGGAATCTGTCATGGTCGGAATTAAATTAAACAACTTTATCCCCATGATATGAAGTTGGAGGAGCTTAAAGATGTTTGATATTATCCTACGCCAGCTTACCGCATACACCGATACTTAGATTTATCTCTTGTAATTGCTGTTTGGCACTTTATTGTTTCACCATTATATATGCACGGAGTCTGTCATGGTCGGAATTAAATTAAACAACTTTATCCCCATGATATGAAGTTGGGGGAGCTTAAAGATGTTTGATATTATCCTACGCCAGCTTACCGCATACACCGCTACTTAGATTTATCTCTTGTAATTGCTGTTTGGCACTTTATTGTTTCACCATTATATATGCACGGAATCTGCCATGGTCGGAATTAAATTAAACAACTTTATCCCCATGATATGAAGTTGGGGGAGCTTAAAGATGTTTGATATTATCCTACGCCAGCTTACCGCATACACCGCTACTTAGATTTATCTCTTGTAGTTGCTGTTTGGCACTTTATTGTTTCACCATTATATATGCACGGAGTCTGTCATGGTCGGAATTAAATTAAACAACTTTATCCCCATGATATGAAGTTGGAGGAGCTTAAAGATGTTTGATATTATCCTACGCCAGCTTACCGCATACACCGATACTTAGATTTATCTCTTGTAATTGCTGTTTGGCACTTTATTGTTTCACCATTATACATGCACGAAATCTGTCATGGTCGGAATTAAATTAAACAACTTTATCCCCATGATATGAAGTTGGGGGAGCTTAAAGATGTTTGATATTATCCTACGCCAGCTTACCGCATACACCGCTACTTAGATTTATCTCTTGTAATTGCTGTTTGGCACTTTATTGTTTCACCATTATACATGCACGGAATCTGCCATGGTCGGAATTAAATTAAACAACTTTATCCCCATGATATGAAGTTGGGGGAGCTTAAAGATGTTTGATATTATCCTACGCCAGCTTACCGCATACACCGCTACTTAGATTTATCTCTTGTAATTGCTGTTTGGCACTTTATTGTTTCACCATTATACATGCACGAAATCTGTCATGGTCGGAATTAAATTAAACAACTTTATCCCCATGATATGAAGTTGGGGGAGCTTAAAGATGTTTGATATTATCCTACGCCAGCTTACCGCATACACCGCTACTTAGATTTATCTCTTGTAATTGCTGTTTGGCACTTTATTGTTTCACCATTATACATGCACGAAATCTGTCATGGTCGGAATTAAATTAAACAACTTTATCCCCATGATATGAAGTTGGAGGAGCTTAAAGATGTTTGATATTATCCTACGCCAGCTTACCGCATACACCGATACTTAGATTTATCTCTTGTAATTGCTGTTTGGCACTTTATTGTTTCACCATTATACATGCACGAAATCTGTCATGGTCGGAATTAAATTAAACAACTTTATCCCCATGATATGAAGTTGGGGGAGCTTAAAGATGTTTGATATTATCCTACGCCAGCTTACCGCATACACCGATACTTAGATTTATCTCTTGTAATTGCTGTTTGGCACTTTATTGTTTCACCATTATACATGCACGAAATCTGTCATGGTCGGAATTAAATTAAACAACTTTATCCCCATGATATGAAGTTGGGGGAGCTTAAAGATGTTTGATATTATCCTACGCCAGCTTACCGCATACACCGCTACTTAGATTTATCTCTTGTAATTGCTGTTTGGCACTTTATTGTTTCACCATTATACATGCACGAAATCTGTCATGGTCGGAATTAAATTAAACAACTTTATCCCCATGATATGAAGTTGGGGGAGCTTAAAGATGTTTGATATTATCCTACGCCAGCTTACCGCATACACCGCTACTTAGATTTATCTCTTGTAATTGCTGTTTGACACTTTATTGTTTCACCATTATACATGCACGAAATCTGTCATGGTCGGAATTAAATTAAACAACTTTATCCCCATGATATGAAGTTGGGGGAGCTTAAAGATGTTTGATATTATCCTACGCCAGCTGAACGTGTACTCCGCTACTTAGATTTATCTCTTGTAATTGCTGTTTGGCACTTTATTGTTTCACCATTATACATGCACGAAATCTGTCATGGTCGGAATTAAATTAAACAACTTTATCCCCATGCTATGAAGTTGGGGGAGCTTAAAGATGTTTGATATTATCCTACGCCAGCTTACCGCATACACCGCTACTTAGATTTATCTCTTGTAATTGCTGTTTGGCACTTTATTGTTTCACCATTATACATTCACGGAATCTGCCATGGTCGGAATTAAATTAAACAACTTTATCCCCATGATATGAAGTTGGAGGAGCTTAAAGATGTTTGATATTATCCTACGCCAGCTTACCGCATACACCGATACTTAGATTTATCTCTTGTAATTGCTGTTTGGCACTTTATTGTTTCACCATTATACATGCACGAAATCTGTCATGGTCGGAATTAAATTAAACAACTTTATCCCCATGATATGAAGTTGGGGGAGCTTAAAGATGTTTGATATTATCCTACGCCAGCTTACCGCATACACCGATACTTAGATTTATCTCTTGTAATTGCTGTTTCGCACTTTATTGTCTCACCATTATACATGCACGAAATCTGTCATGGTCGGAATTAAATTAAACAACTTTATCCCCATGATATGAAGTTGGGGGAGCTTAAAGATGTTTGATATTATCCTACGCCAGCTTACCGCATACACCGCTACTTAGATTTATCTCTTGTAATTGCTGTTTGGCACTTTATTGTTTCACCATTATATATGCACGGAATCTGTCATGGTCGGAATTAAATTAAACAACTTTATCCCCATGATATGAAGTTGGAGGAGCTTAAAGATGTTTGATATTATCCTACGCCAGCTTACCGCATACACCGCTACTTAGATTTATCTCTTGTAATTGCTGTTTGGCACTTTATTGTTTCACCATTATATATGCACGGAATCTGTCATGGTCGGAATTAAATTAAACAACTTTATCCCCATGATATGAAGTTGGAGGAGCTTAAAGATGTTTGATATTATCCTACGCCAGCTTACCGCATACACCGATACTTAGATTTATCTCTTGTAATTGCTGTTTGGCACTTTATTGTTTCACCATTATATATGCACGGAGTCTGTCATGGTCGGAATTAAATTAAACAACTTTATCCCCATGATATGAAGTTGGGGGAGCTTAAAGATGTTTGATATTATCCTACGCCAGCTTACCGCATACACCGCTACTTAGATTTATCTCTTGTAATTGCTGTTTGGCACTTTATTGTTTCACCATTATATATGCACGGAATCTGCCATGGTCGGAATTAAATTAAACAACTTTATCCCCATGATATGAAGTTGGGGGAGCTTAAAGATGTTTGATATTATCCTACGCCAGCTTACCGCATACACCGCTACTTAGATTTATCTCTTGTAGTTGCTGTTTGGCACTTTATTGTTTCACCATTATATATGCACGGAGTCTGTCATGGTCGGAATTAAATTAAACAACTTTATCCCCATGATATGAAGTTTGAGGAGCTTAAAGATGTTTGATATTATCCTACGCCAGCTTACCGCATACACCGATACTTAGATTTATCTCTTGTAATTGCTGTTTGGCACTTTATTGTTTCACCATTATACATGCACGAAATCTGTCATGGTCGGAATTAAATTAAACAACTTTATCCCCATGATATGAAGTTGGGGGAGCTTAAAGATGTTTGATATTATCCTACGCCAGCTTACCGCATACACCGCTACTTAGATTTATCTCTTGTAATTGCTGTTTGGCACTTTATTGTTTCACCATTATACATGCACGGAATCTGCCATGGTCGGAATTAAATTAAACAACTTTATCCCCATGATATGAAGTTGGGGGAGCTTAAAGATGTTTGATATTATCCTACGCCAGCTTACCGCATACACCGCTACTTAGATTTATCTCTTGTAATTGCTGTTTGGCACTTTATTGTTTCACCATTATACATGCACGAAATCTGTCATGGTCGGAATTAAATTAAACAATTTTATCCCCATGATATGAAGTTGGGGGAGCTTAAAGATGTTTGATATTATCCTATGCCAGCTTACCGCATACACCGCTACTTAGATTTATCTCTTGTAATTGCTGTTTGGCACTTTATTGTTTCACCATTATACATGCACGAAATCTGTCATGGTCGGAATTAAATTAAACAATTTTATCCCCATGATATGAAGTTGGGGGAGCTTAAAGATGTTTGATATTATCCAATGCCAGCTTACCGCATACACCGCTACTTAGATTTATCTCTTGTAATTGCTGTTTGGCACTTTATTGTTTCACCATTATACATGCACGAAATCTGTCATGGTCGGAATTAAATTAAACAACTTTATCCCCATGATATGAAGTTGGGGGAGCTTAAAGATGTTTGATATTATCCTACGCCAGCTTACCGCATACACCGCTACTTAGATTTATCTCTTGTAATTGCTGTTTGGCACTTTATTGTTTCACCATTATACATGCACGAAATCTGTCATGGTCGGAATTAAATTAAACAACTTTATCCCCATGCTATGAAGTTGGGGGAGCTTAAAGATGTTTGATATTATCCTACGCCAGCTTACCGCATACACCGCTACTTAGATTTATCTCTTGTAATTGCTGTTTAACACTTTATTGTTTCACCATTATACATGCACGAAATCTGTCATGGCCGGAATTAAATTAAACAACTTTATCCCCATGATATGAAGTTGGGGAGCTCAAAGGTGTTTTATTTACTCTTGGGCCAGTTGGCCATAGAAATAAAACTAAAATTTGAAATAAAAAATTAAACAAATCTTATTGGAATATCCGCCATTTTTTTGTTAGAAACTTCACACCTGAAAATTCTTATTGGATTTGTATATGTATGTGTTTATTGTTTTTTGTTAGAAACTTCACAGGCTCACAAAATTATTAAATGTCATTTATTGGATTCGGGGATTCGGTGCGATTCGTACTTTCACCTGGTTCGGATTGCATGAGTGTGATAAGGCTACATATAGGAGTCTTTGCGAGAAGACAGCAGTTTGAAGATCAATGCCAACATGGGCAATTTGATTTTACCCATACGGCAGCAACTGGTAAATTTGCGATCAGAAAGATGTTCAGCAATCAAATTGATTGATCCGCAGAACTGACAGATGTCGGTACGTTAACCCGAGCTTCGTCGAAATTGGTTATTCGACGCGAATTGCATGTCTCTCACGTTCTTGTTCTTTCCTCCGCGACGCGATTCAGCATGTGCAATTCGATGCACTTCCAATTGAACCGGTGCTAATTAAGCAATACGGTGTCGTTGAGATTCAGCATTTTCAGCACAAATTGTGTCAAGCGATCCTAGGTTTTGCTTTGCCAACCATGTTTTTTTGCGTTCATTGGCCTTCCGCCGCTTTCTTGCAATGGGATCTTCCTCCTCTTCCATCCTTCGCAACAAATTTCACTGGATGTTTCACTCAGAAAGTATCTTAAAAGCTACTCATGTTATGAGTTAATTTTGATAACTAAAAGTTTCAGTAAAAAACGTAACCACTCAACTATGTATAGCGTGAACGTGCAATAAATTTTATTTTGTATACAAAAAGCAAACAAAACAAATTCAATGAATTGACACTAATTGAAAGAGTATTGTGGCCAATAATTATGAACTTGGATGCATGCTTTTTATTCTATGTATTTGTTGATATAAAAAAAAATCCGAAAAATTTTCATGGCTTACTACGTCTACAACTCATATAATAATAATTTGTAAATAATTTATAGTAATGTTTGCATACATTTAGGAGCTAAAACGATTACCATTTTTTATGTAATTAGTTAATTACTCTAGTTAAGCGGAATATTTTTAATTTAAAGTAAAATATTTGGTCATTACATGAATACTAAAAAAAAAAATTAATAATAAAAATTAAAAAAAATAAGAAATCTGATGGGAATCGAACCGAAGACCTTCTCGCTCTAGTCCAGTGCATTACCGCTATGCCACAAACTATATTAAATTTCACTTTTAATTTGCATTGTTAAATTGTCTTATTTTTTCAAAGCGTTCTACAGCCTCGCTAGCAATATATATATATTAATAATAATATTAATCATTCAAGGCTAAAATAAAGCTAATAAAGAGTAGTAACTTCTGGAGTAAGAGAGTATTTTAAAAATAAAATGGTTATCTCGATTTTTTTCAAGGAAAAATCAGCAATGAAACAAATGACAACCGAAAGAATTAAATTTAAATGTAATCCATTTACAATATACTTTATTTAGGTAGTAACAATAGGTTCTAGAAGTTTGAACGGTTCAGAATGCCTAGATTTGAAAAAAAGTTTGTTTCAATTTTGAAATAATTTTTGAAATTTTTGAAAAAATTTCCTTTTTTCACAATAAATCAAAAACTAAAAAACATACGTACCAAATGCAGAAGCATAAAAATTAAGGTTTTTCTTGCAGAGATATTAGGTGCTATAGCGATTAGTAGATGAGCGATTAGATATCTTAAAAATTAGGGAAATTATCATTAAAAACCAACCGCGTTTTTCGGTGAAATTTTCGGATTGCTCTCAAACATGCAGTTTTAGATGAATAATTAACTTCAATCGCGAATAACTCAAAAATATTGATTTATCGAAAAAACTTGACATAACATATTTTGCTTAGAATTCATCCCTCTATCGATTTATGCGATCACTTTGAGTGTACTAATTTTCACTCCCGACATGGAGTGACATTCACCCCCAAGGTAAAAATACACATCGGCACTATATACATTTTGTTCCTTGATGCTTGAGCCATTCCCTACTTACTATCAACATTTACATCAATCGGTTTTGTCCGTAAGAACTCTGAGGTAATATCCTATTTTTACCGTCAAACACTGGACTATTTATGAAATTTATAATTTTTATTGATCATCATAACTTCATTCAAATCTGTACTCATTTCCTTGGAACCTAATTGTTCCCTATGAATAAAACAATCAGTAGTTATTATATTTGTATATAAGGGACAGCGGCAGCGCCATCTGTGCAAATCCCATCACTGCTTTTCCAGTTTTTTGTCTTTTGATTTTTTAATTCGTCTTTTTTTCTTATAAAAAATCCTGCGTTTTGTTTTTATGTGGTTCGTGCTTAGAATTTAGATGCCTAAACAATTTATTTAGTTTCATTGTTTCATTGGAGAGAACTAGACCGCAAATGACGCATGGTGGTTTTATAATTCAATGAACTTCCATACTTACGAACCCATATTTGATATAATCACGATCATATTTTCTAATTTTAGTGTTATTTAATTTTACACCTTTAGTTTTAGGACTTACGGTTTTCTTCGTTGCATCTTTCACTAGTATTTTCTTTACTATATTTTCTTTTTAAAGGTTCTGGGCCACGATTACTTACAGTAAACAAAATTTCTAATATTTCTTTCTGGTTTTTGCTCATTTTTATGGGTTAATTATAAATGGGTCGATTGTTGACGTTCAAAGAGGATAGACGTGTTTTTGTCGTCATCTTTAAAAATTGAATTTTATTTTGTTTATTTTGATAATTATTTTGTGTTGTGTTGTGTAAAATTAATATATAGTATAAAATTAAAATTAATTAATATTGTGAACAGTTAAATAAGTGGAATAGTTTGGTTTAAATTTGGAAAATGCAATCCACCGGGATGCATTTATCAGGCAATGTTTTATATTTATAGAGAAAGAAAACAAATTTCTTGATTACTCGATTAAGTGCATGATTTTAATTGTTGTGTGGTTGTACCATAGACATTCATACTAGATTTCTCATTTCATAGTAACTAAAGGAAAAAAACAAAAACTTCTGATAATTCCAATGTATCGTTGTGTTGTGTATTTTATAAGGCAATAATTTTAGAATGCGTTGCAAATATAATACGTATATGCAATACACCGATAATATTTGAATGGAAAATTTTTGTTTTTATTTTCTGTTTTTAGTCAAATGAGAGATCTATTATGATTGTCTTTGGTTGTACGTAAAATGTAAATGCAATAATCTTACATTTAGATCGAATTAGTATTGAAATTTAATCAATTTTATATACGCAGTTAATTTGTATTTTATGTGTGTTTGTATTTTATTTTATATACTATCGACACAAATACATATATTCCTGAATATTGATATATGTATATAGAACAGGAATATTTGTGCCTGTGAAGTTTATAACAACGAAAATAACATATACGTATACGATTCCAATTGGAATTTTATATTAGTAGTTTGTATTGGTGAGTTACACTGTTAAAACACATATTAAAGTGAGAAAGAGATATTAAATTAGAAAGAGATGATTCATGCTATCTCTTTTTATTATTCCACATATCTCTTTCATTTAAAAAAAATAATAAAATTTAGCGAAATATTTTAGAATCCAAAGAAAAAGTGTGAAGTTTATACCAAAAAATATGCTTTAGTGAAATTAGAAATATTTCACTCAATGATTTTTTGGTATAAACTTCACACTTTTTTATAGATTTTAAAATATTTCGCTCAACAAATTTAAAATTTTTTAAAAACGAAAGAAAATTATTATATTCTTTGGAAAACATTACCGTTCCTATAAACAGTTAATAGTTTCAATCTAGGTAAATAACAAGAAAACTAAAAAATCCCGGAATACAATAAGAACAAACTACGCTAACAGATGCGACTAAATTAAACTAGTGGCTTTAGGTTTAGTGCATCAAGTGGATTAGGCTTTATTTCCAATCATTGCTGTAAGTCATACCGATTTTTAACATGTGAGTGTTCGCGGTGAATAACAAGAAATCTTAAAAATCCTAGAGTTTGTTGTAAGATGCGACTAAGTTAAATTAGTAGCTGTATGTTTAGAGCATCAAATGGGCTGTGTGCCATTTCTAAACGGAGGGGATGAATATCATTTTTTGTTACTGTACTTCATACCGATTTTTAATTTTTGAGTAGTTTTGCATTCGAGTTGAATAACAAGAAATCTTAAAAATCCTAGAGTTTGTTGTAAGATGCGACTAAGTCAAATTAGTAGCTGTATGTTTAGAGTATCAAATGGGCCATGTGCCATTTCTAAACGGAGGGGATGAATATCAATTTTTATTTTTTTTTTACTGTACGTCATACCGATTTTTAATTTTTGAGTAGTTTTGCATTCGAGTTGAATAACAAGAAATCTTAAAAATCCTAGAGTTTGTTGTAAGATGCGACTAAGTCAAATTAGTAGCTGTATGTTTAGAGTATCAAATGGGCCATGTGCCATTTCTAAACGGAGGGGATGAATATCAATTTTTATTTTTTTTTTACTGTACGTCATACCGATTTTTAATTTTTGAGTAGTTTTGCATTCGAGTTGAATAACAAGAAATCTTAAAAATCCTAGAGTTTGTTGTAAGATGCGACTAAATTAAATTAGCAGCTGTATGTTTATTGTATCAAATGGGCCATGTGCCATTTCTAAACGGAGGGGATGAATATCAATTTTTATTTTTTGTTTACTGTACGTCATACCGATTTTTAATTTTTGGGTAGTTCTGCATTCGAGTTGAATAACAAGAAATCTTAAAAATCCTAGAGTTTGTTGTAAGATGCGACTAAGTTAAATTAGTAGCTGTATGTTTAGAGCATCAAATGGGCTATGTGCCATTTCTAAACGGAGGGGATGAATATCATTTTTTGTTACTGTACTTCATACCGATTTTTAATTTTTGAGTAGTTTTGCATTCGAGTTGAATAACAAGAAATCTTAAAAATCCTAGAGTTTGTTGTAAGATGCGACTAAATTAAATTAGCAGCTGTATGTTTATTGTATCAAATGGGCCATGTGCCATTTCTAAACGGAGGGGATGAATATCAATTTTTATTTTTTGTTTACTGTACGTCATACCGATTTTTAATTTTTGGGTAGTTTTGCATTCACTGAGAATAGCAAGAAATCTTAAAAATCCTAGAGTTTGTTGTAAGATGCGACTAAGTTAAATTAGTAGCTGTATGTTTATTGTATCAAATGGGCTATGTGCCATTTCTAAACGGAGGGGATGAATATCATTTTTTGTTACTGTACTTCATACCGATTTTTAATTTTTGAGTAGTTTTGCATTCGAGTTGAATAACAAGAAATCTTAAAAATCCTAGAGTTTGTTGTAAGATGCGACTAAGTCAAATTAGTAGCTGTATGTTTAGAGTATCAAATGGGCCATGTGCCATTTCTAAACGGAGGGGATAAATATCAATTTTTATTTTTTTTTTACTGTACGTCATACCGATTTTTAATTTTTGAGTAGTTTTGTATTCGAGTTGAATAACAAGAAATCTTAAAAATCCTAGAGTTTGTTGTAAGATGCGACTAAATTAAATTAGCAGCTGTATGTTTATTGTATCAAATGGGCCATGTGCCATTTCGAAACGGAGGGGATGAATATCAATTTTTATTTTGTTGTTTACTGTACGTCATACCGATTTTTAACATTTGAGTAGTTTTGCATTCGCGTTGAATAACAAGAAATCTTAAAAATCCTAGAGTTTGTGGTAAGATGCGACTAAGTCAAATTAGTAGCTGCATGTTTAGAGTATCAAATGGACCATGTGCTATTTCTAAACGGAGGGGATGAATATCATTTTGGTTGCTGTACATCATACCGATTTTTAATTTTTGAGTAGTTCTGCATTCACTGAGAATAGCAAGAAATCTTAAAAATTCTAGAGTTTGTTGTAAGATGCGACTAAGTTAAATTAGTAGCTGTATGTTTATTGTATCAAATGGGCCATGTGCCATTTCTAAACGGGGGGGATGAATATCAATTTTTTTATTTTGTTGTTTACTGTACGTGATACCGATTTTTAACATTTGAGTAGTTTTGCATTCGCGTTGAATAACAAGAAATCTTAAAAATCCTAGAGTTTGTTGTAAGATGCGACTAAGTTAATTTAGTAACTGTATGTTTAGAGTATCAAATGGGCCATGTGCCATTTCGATACGGAGGGGATGAAAATCAATTTTTATTTTTTGTTTACTGTACGTCGTTCCAATTTTTAACATTTGAGTAGTTTTGCATTCGCGGTGAATAACAAGGTGCAATTTGCCGAATTATGGCGTTTGTCTTGCAACCCAATAGCATTTATTCATTCATATAAAATAACCCTCAAATAACTTCTAACATTTATTTCCAATTATCTTGTTGCAATTATGTATCTATTTTTAAATTATCTGCAAATTATAGGACTTAGTTTCATTTTGATATGAACCATAGGTTTCTCGCAAAATATGTTGAAAATTAACAAATCAACGAATTTCGAATGGAACAAAGACGTTGGTCTCTATTATACCGAATAACACGAATATCTCCTCTTTCGTATACTCTCCGGATCGTTTCGTTCTCTAGGCTACACGCAATCATTCATACACGAGAGGCCGTTTAAAGGGATCCTCTTTCATACAACTATTCATATGGAGCGCCCAAGCCAATGGGATCCATTTCACTCACGACGGAGAGCCCGTTTATAGGGTTCCTCTTTTATTTACAAGAGAAACGAAACGTCTGGTTTGTCAGTGGCAGTTGGTTCACGGTTTTGTTGTCCCTTCGGTTCGTATAATTAATAATTTTTTAATTAATAATTAATAATAATTCATTAAAAATTATTAATTAATAATTATTAATTATTAATAATTAATTACTATTCGGTATAATAGAGAGCTACGTCTTTGTTCCTAGCGGAAATTGTCGATTTGTAAACTTTCAAAATTTTTTGCCATAGACCTTCTACTCATATCCAAATGGCGCCGAGTTCTTTGATTTGCCGAGAGTTTAAAAATAGGTTATTGTAGTAAGAAAATTAGAAATGCATGTTAGAAGTTATTTGAGGCTTATAATAAGGCTTCAATTAATTTGGATTTTGAATTTGTGGACGGCTACAAGTGTAACAAATAAAACTTATTCCGGTACTCCTTAAACACTTCTTAAACACAAACTAATTAAATTACAACATTTAATTTGGATTTTTGTTTAATACATTGTACTACCTCGTAAATACTTTTATAATCTGATGATGGAAACGCAGTGTTTCCGAAAATATATTAATTTTTAAAAATTCAAATTAAATGTTGTAATTTAATTAGTTTGTTTAACAAGTGTTTAAGGAGTACCGAAATAAGTTTTATTCAATTAATTTTGAGAAATCGTAATCGTTAAATAAATAAATTTGTGTCCGATTGTTTTATATTTAGTTACTAATTCTAGTTTACGAGTATTTCAATTTTTCGTATATATTGATATTCGTATATATAATGTATTGTTATTTCGTATATATAATGATATTCATCCCCTCCGTTTGGAAATGGCATATGGTCTATTTGATACACTAATCATACAGCTACTAATTTAACTTAGTCACATCTTACAACAAACTCTAGGATTTTTAAGATTTCTTGTTATTCACCGCGAATGCAAAACTACTCAAAAATTAAAAATCGGTATGAAGTGCAGCAACAAAAAATGATATTCATCCCCTCCGTTTAGAAATGGCATAAGGTCTATTTGATACACTAATCATACAGCTACTAATTTAACTTAGTCACATCTTACAACAAACTCTAGGATTTTTAAGATTTCTTGTTATTCACCGCGAATGCAAAACTACTCAAAAATTAAAAATCGGTATGAAGTGCAGCAACAAAAAATGATATTCATCCCCTCCGTTTGGAAATGGCATATGGTCTATTTGATACACTAATCATACAGCTACTAATTTAACTTAGTCACATCTTACAACAAACTCTAGGATTTTTAAGATTTCTTGTTATTCACTGTGAATGCAAAACTACTCAAAAATTAAAAATCGGTATGAAGTGCAGCAACAAAAAATGATATTCATCCCCTCCGTTTAGAAATGGCATATGGTCTATTTGATACACTAATCATACAGCTACTAATTTAACTTAGTCACATTTTACAACAAACTCTAGGATTTTTAAGATTTCTTGTTATTCACCGCGAATGCAAAACTACTCAAAAATTAAAAATCGGTATGAAGTGCAGCAACAAAAAATGATATTCATCCCCTCCGTTTAGAAATGGCATAAGGTCTATTTGATACACTAATCATACAGCTACTAATTTAACTTAGTCACATCTTACAACAAACTCTAGGATTTTTAAGATTTCTTGTTATTCACCGCGAATGCAAAACTACTCAAAAATTAAAAATCGGTATGAAGTGCAGCAACAAAAAATGATATTCATCCCCTCCGTTTGGAAATGGCATATGGTCTATTTGATACACTAATCATACAGCTACTAATTTAACTTAGTCACATCTTACAACAAACTCTAGGATTTTTAAGATTTCTTGTTATTCACTGTGAATGCAAAACTACTCAAAAATTAAAAATCGGTATGAAGTGCAGCAACAAAAAATGATATTCATCCCCTCCGTTTGGAAATGGCATATGGTCTATTTGATACACTAATCATACAGCTACTAATTTAACTTAGTCACATCTTACAACAAACTCTAGGATTTTTAAGATTTCTTGTTATTCACCGCGAATGCAAAACTACTCAAAAATTAAAAATCGGTATGAAGTGCAGCAACAAAAAATGATATTCATCCCCTCCGTTTAGAAATGGCATAAGGTCTATTTGATACACTAATCATACAGCTACTAATTTAACTTAGTCACATCTTACAACAAACTCTAGGATTTTTAAGATTTCTTGTTATTCACCGCGAATGCAAAACTACTCAAAAATTAAAAATCGGTATGAAGTGCAGCAACAAAAAATGATATTCATCCCCTCCGTTTGGAAATGGCATATGGTCTATTTGATACACTAATCATACAGCTACTAATTTAACTTAGTCACATCTTACAACAAACTCTAGGATTTTTAAGATTTCTTGTTATTCACTGTGAATGCAAAACTACTCAAAAATTAAAAATCGGTATGAAGTGCAGCAACAAAAAATGATATTCATCCCCTCCGTTTAGAAATGGCATATGGTCTATTTGATACACTAATCATACAGCTACTAATTTAACTTAGTCACATCTTACAACAAACTCTAGGATTTTTAAGATTTCTTGTTATTCACCGCGAATGCAAAACTACTCAAAAATTAAAAATCGGTATGAAGTGCAGCAACAAAAAATGATATTCATCCCCTCCGTTTGGAAATGGCATATGGTCTATTTGATACACTAATCATACAGCTACTAATTTAACTTAGTCACATCTTACAACAAACTCTAGGATTTTTAAGATTTCTTGTTATTCACTGTGAATGCAAAACTACTCAAAAATTAAAAATCGGTATGAAGTGCAGCAACAAAAAATGATATTCATCCCCTCCGTTTGGAAATGGCATATGGTCTATTTGATACACTAATCATACAGCTACTAATTTAACTTAGTCACATCTTACAACAAACTCTAGGATTTTTAAGATTTCTTGATATTCACCGCGAATGCAAAACTACTCAAAAATTAAAAATCGGTATGAAGTGCAGCAACAAAAAATGATATTCATCCCTCCGTTTAGAAATGGCATATGGTCTATTTGATACACTAATCATACAGCTACTAATTTAACTTAGTCACATCTTACAACAAACTCTAGGATTTTTAAGATTTCTTGTTATTCACCGCGAATGCAAAACTACTCAAAAATTAAAAATCGATATGAAGTGCAGCAACAAAAAATGATATTCATCCCCTCCGTTTGGAAATGGCATATGGTCTATTTGATACACTAATTATACAGCTACTAATTTAACTTAGTCACATCTTACAACAAACTCTAGGATTTTTAAGATTTCTTGTTATTCACCGCGAATGCAAAACTACTCAAAAATTAAAAATCGGTATGAAGTGCAGCAACAAAAAATGATATTCATCCCCTCCGTTTAGAAATGGCATATGGTCTATTTGATACACTAATCATACAGCTACTAATTTAACTTAGTCACATCTTACAACAAACTCTAGGATTTTTAAGATTTCTTGTTATTCACCGCGAATGCAAAACTACTCAAAAATTAAAAATCGGTATGAAGTGCAGCAACAAAAAATGATATTCATCCCCTCCGTTTGGAAATGGCATATGGTCTATTTGATACACTAATCATACAGCTACTAATTTAACTTAGTCACATCTTACAACAAACTCTAGGATTTTTAAGATTTCTTGTTATTCACCGCGAATGCAAAACTACTCAAAAATTAAAAATCGGTATGAAGTGCAGCAACAAAAAATGATATTCATCCCCTCCGTTTAGAAATGGCATATGGTCTATTTGATACACTAATCATACAGCTACTAATTTAACTTAGTCACATCTTACAACAAACTCTAGGATTTTTAAGATTTCTTGTTATTCACTGTGAATGCAAAACTACTCAAAAATTAAAAATCGGTATGAAGTGCAGCAACAAAAAATGATATTCATCCCCTCCGTTTAGAAATGGCATATGGTCTATTTGATACACTAATCATACAGCTACTAATTTAACTTAGTCACATCTTACAACAAACTCTAGGATTTTTAAGATTTCTTGTTATTCACCGCGAATGCAAAACTACTCAAAAATTAAAAATCGGTATGAAGTGCAGCAACAAAAAATGATATTCATCCCCTCCGTTTGGAAATGGCATATGGTCTATTTGATACACTAATCATACAGCTACTAATTTAACTTAGTCACATCTTACAACAAACTCTAGGATTTTTAAGATTTCTTGTTATTCACCGCGAATGCAAAACTACTCAAAAATTAAAAATCGGTATGAAGTGCAGCAACAAAAAATGATATTCATCCCCTCCGTTTGGAAATGGCATATGGTCTATTTGATACACTAATCATACAGCTACTAATTTAACTTAGTCACATCTTACAACAAACTCTAGGATTTTTAAGATTTCTTGTTATTCACCGCGAATGCAAAACTACTCAAAAATTAAAAATCGGTATGAAGTGCAGCAACAAAAAATGATATTCATCCCCTCCGTTTGGAAATGGCATATGGTCTATTTGATACACTAATCATACAGCTACTAATTTAACTTAGTCACATCTTACAACAAATTCTAGGATTTTTAAGATTTCTTGTTATTCACCGCGAATGCAAAACTACTCAAAAATTAAAAATCGGTATGAAGTGCAGCAACAAAAAATGATATTCATCCCCTCCGTTTAGAAATGGCATATGGTCTATTTGATACACTAATCATACAGCTACTAACTTAACTTAGTCACATCTTACAACAAACTCTAGGATTTTTAAGATTTCTTGTTATTCACCGCGAATGCAAAACTACTCAAAAATTAAAAATCGGTATGAAGTGCAGCAACAAAAAATGATATTCATCCCCTCCGTTTGGAAATGGCATATGGTCTATTTGATACACTAATCATACAGCTACTAATTTAACTTAGTCACATCTTACAACAAACTCTAGGATTTTTAAGATTTCTTGTTATTCACCGCGAATGCAAAACTACTCAAAAATTAAAAATCGGTATGAAGTGCAGCAACAAAAAATGATATTCATCCCCTCCGTTTAGAAATGGCATATGGTCTATTTGATACACTAATCATACAGCTACTAATTTAACTTAGTCACATCTTACAACAAACTCTAGGATTTTTAAGATTTCTTGTTATTCACCGCGAATGCAAAACTACTCAAAAATTAAAAATCGGTATGAAGTGCAGCAACAAAAAATGATATTCATCCCCTCCGTTTAGAAATGGCATATGGTCTATTTGATACACTAATCATACAGCTACTAATTTAACTTAGTCACATCTTACAACAAACTCTAGGATTTTTAAGATTTCTTGTTATTCACCGCGAATGCAAAACTACTCAAAAATTAAAAATCGGTATGAAGTGCAGCAACAAAAAATGATATTCATCCCCTCCGTTTGGAAATGGCATATGGTCTATTTGATACACTAATCATACAGCTACTAATTTAACTTAGTCACATCTTACAACAAACTCTAGGATTTTTAAGATTTCTTGTTATTCACTGTGAATGCAAAACTACTCAAAAATTAAAAATCGGTATGAAGTGCAGCAACAAAAAATGATATTCATCCCCTCCGTTTAGAAATGGCATATGGTCTATTTGATACACTAATCATACAGCTACTAATTTAACTTAGTCACATCTTACAACAAACTCTAGGATTTTTAAGATTTCTTGTTATTCACCGCGAATGCAAAACTACTCAAAAATTAAAAATCGATATGAAGTGCAGCAACAAAAAATGATATTCATCCCCTCCGTTTAGAAATGGCATAAGGTCTATTTGATACACTAATCATACAGCTACTAATTTAACTTAGTCACATCTTACAACAAACTCTAGGATTTTTAAGATTTCTTGTTATTCACCGCGAATGCAAAACTACTCAAAAATTAAAAATCGGTATGAAGTGCAGCAACAAAAAATGATATTCATCCCCTCCGTTTGGAAATGGCATATGGTCTATTTGATACACTAATCATACAGCTACTAATTTAACTTAGTCACATCTTACAACAAACTCTAGGATTTTTAAGATTTCTTGTTATTCACTGTGAATGCAAAACTACTCAAAAATTAAAAATCGGTATGAAGTGCAGCAACAAAAAATGATATTCATCCCCTCCGTTTGGAAATGGCATATGGTCTATTTGATACACTAATCATACAGCTACTAATTTAACTTAGTCACATCTTACAACAAACTCTAGGATTTTTAAGATTTCTTGTTATTCACCGCGAATGCAAAACTACTCAAAAATTAAAAATCGGTATGAAGTGCAGCAACAAAAAATGATATTCATCCCCTCCGTTTAGAAATGGCATAAGGTCTATTTGATACACTAATCATACAGCTACTAATTTAACTTAGTCACATCTTACAACAAACTCTAGGATTTTTAAGATTTCTTGTTATTCACCGCGAATGCAAAACTACTCAAAAATTAAAAATCGGTATGAAGTGCAGCAACAAAAAATGATATTCATCCCCTCCGTTTGGAAATGGCATATGGTCTATTTGATACACTAATCATACAGCTACTAATTTAACTTAGTCACATCTTACAACAAACTCTAGGATTTTTAAGATTTCTTGTTATTCACCGCGAATGCAAAACTACTCAAAAATTAAAAATCGGTATGAAGTGCAGCAACAAAAAATGATATTCATCCCCTCCGTTTGGAAATGGCATATGGTCTATTTGATACACTAATCATACAGCTACTAATTTAACTTAGTCACATCTTACAACAAACTCTAGGATTTTTAAGATTTCTTGTTATTCACCGCGAATGCAAAACTACTCAAAAATTAAAAATCGGTATGAAGTGCAGCAACAAAAAATGATATTCATCCCCTCCGTTTAGAAATGGCATATGGTCTATTTGATACACTAATCATACAGCTACTAATTTAACTTAGTCACATCTTACAACAAACTCTAGGATTTTTAAGATTTCTTGTTATTCACTGTGAATGCAAAACTACTCAAAAATTAAAAATCGGTATGAAGTGCAGCAACAAAAAATGATATTCATCCCCTCCGTTTAGAAATGGCATATGGTCTATTTGATACACTAATCATACAGCTACTAATTTAACTTAGTCACATCTTACAACAAACTCTAGGATTTTTAAGATTTCTTGTTATTCACCGCGAATGCAAAACTACTCAAAAATTAAAAATCGGTATGAAGTGCAGCAACAAAAAATGATATTCATCCCCTCCGTTTGGAAATGGCATATGGTCTATTTGATACACTAATCATACAGCTACTAATTTAACTTAGTCACATCTTACAACAAACTCTAGGATTTTTAAGATTTCTTGTTATTCACCGCGAATGCAAAACTACTCAAAAATTAAAAATCGGTATGAAGTGCAGCAACAAAAAATGATATTCATCCCCTCCGTTTGGAAATGGCATATGGTCTATTTGATACACTAATCATACAGCTACTAATTTAACTTAGTCACATCTTACAACAAACTCTAGGATTTTTAAGATTTCTTGTTATTCACCGCGAATGCAAAACTACTCAAAAATTAAAAATCGGTATGAAGTGCAGCAACAAAAAATGATATTCATCCCCTCCGTTTGGAAATGGCATATGGTCTATTTGATACACTAATCATACAGCTACTAATTTAACTTAGTCACATCTTACAACAAATTCTAGGATTTTTAAGATTTCTTGTTATTCACCGCGAATGCAAAACTACTCAAAAATTAAAAATCGGTATGAAGTGCAGCAACAAAAAATGATATTCATCCCCTCCGTTTAGAAATGGCATATGGTCTATTTGATACACTAATCATACAGCTACTAACTTAACTTAGTCACATCTTACAACAAACTCTAGGATTTTTAAGATTTCTTGTTATTCACCGCGAATGCAAAACTACTCAAAAATTAAAAATCGGTATGAAGTGCAGCAACAAAAAATGATATTCATCCCCTCCGTTTGGAAATGGCATATGGTCTATTTGATACACTAATCATACAGCTACTAATTTAACTTAGTCACATCTTACAACAAACTCTAGGATTTTTAAGATTTCTTGTTATTCACCGCGAATGCAAAACTACTCAAAAATTAAAAATCGGTATGAAGTGCAGCAACAAAAAATGATATTCATCCCCTCCGTTTAGAAATGGCATATGGTCTATTTGATACACTAATCATACAGCTACTAATTTAACTTAGTCACATCTTACAACAAACTCTAGGATTTTTAAGATTTCTTGTTATTCACCGCGAATGCAAAACTACTCAAAAATTAAAAATCGGTATGAAGTGCAGCAACAAAAAATGATATTCATCCCCTCCGTTTAGAAATGGCATATGGTCTATTTGATACACTAATCATACAGCTACTAATTTAACTTAGTCACATCTTACAACAAACTCTAGGATTTTTAAGATTTCTTGTTATTCACCGCGAATGCAAAACTACTCAAAAATTAAAAATCGGTATGAAGTGCAGCAACAAAAAATGATATTCATCCCCTCCGTTTGGAAATGGCATATGGTCTATTTGATACACTAATCATACAGCTACTAATTTAACTTAGTCACATCTTACAACAAACTCTAGGATTTTTAAGATTTCTTGTTATTCACTGTGAATGCAAAACTACTCAAAAATTAAAAATCGGTATGAAGTGCAGCAACAAAAAATGATATTCATCCCCTCCGTTTAGAAATGGCATATGGTCTATTTGATACACTAATCATACAGCTACTAATTTAACTTAGTCACATCTTACAACAAACTCTAGGATTTTTAAGATTTCTTGTTATTCACCGCGAATGCAAAACTACTCAAAAATTAAAAATCGATATGAAGTGCAGCAACAAAAAATGATATTCATCCCCTCCGTTTAGAAATGGCATAAGGTCTATTTGATACACTAATCATACAGCTACTAATTTAACTTAGTCACATCTTACAACAAACTCTAGGATTTTTAAGATTTCTTGTTATTCACCGCGAATGCAAAACTACTCAAAAATTAAAAATCGGTATGAAGTGCAGCAACAAAAAATGATATTCATCCCCTCCGTTTGGAAATGGCATATGGTCTATTTGATACACTAATCATACAGCTACTAATTTAACTTAGTCACATCTTACAACAAACTCTAGGATTTTTAAGATTTCTTGTTATTCACTGTGAATGCAAAACTACTCAAAAATTAAAAATCGGTATGAAGTGCAGCAACAAAAAATGATATTCATCCCCTCCGTTTGGAAATGGCATATGGTCTATTTGATACACTAATCATACAGCTACTAATTTAACTTAGTCACATCTTACAACAAACTCTAGGATTTTTAAGATTTCTTGTTATTCACCGCGAATGCAAAACTACTCAAAAATTAAAAATCGGTATGAAGTGCAGCAACAAAAAATGATATTCATCCCCTCCGTTTAGAAATGGCATAAGGTCTATTTGATACACTAATCATACAGCTACTAATTTAACTTAGTCACATCTTACAACAAACTCTAGGATTTTTAAGATTTCTTGTTATTCACCGCGAATGCAAAACTACTCAAAAATTAAAAATCGGTATGAAGTGCAGCAACAAAAAATGATATTCATCCCCTCCGTTTGGAAATGGCATATGGTCTATTTGATACACTAATCATACAGCTACTAATTTAACTTAGTCACATCTTACAACAAACTCTAGGATTTTTAAGATTTCTTGTTATTCACTGTGAATGCAAAACTACTCAAAAATTAAAAATCGGTATGAAGTGCAGCAACAAAAAATGATATTCATCCCCTCCGTTTAGAAATGGCATATGGTCTATTTGATACACTAATCATACAGCTACTAATTTAACTTAGTCACATCTTACAACAAACTCTAGGATTTTTAAGATTTCTTGTTATTCACCGCGAATGCAAAACTACTCAAAAATTAAAAATCGGTATGAAGTGCAGCAACAAAAAATGATATTCATCCCCTCCGTTTGGAAATGGCATATGGTCTATTTGATACACTAATCATACAGCTACTAATTTAACTTAGTCACATCTTACAACAAACTCTAGGATTTTTAAGATTTCTTGTTATTCACTGTGAATGCAAAACTACTCAAAAATTAAAAATCGGTATGAAGTGCAGCAACAAAAAATGATATTCATCCCCTCCGTTTGGAAATGGCATATGGTCTATTTGATACACTAATCATACAGCTACTAATTTAACTTAGTCACATCTTACAACAAACTCTAGGATTTTTAAGATTTCTTGATATTCACCGCGAATGCAAAACTACTCAAAAATTAAAAATCGGTATGAAGTGCAGCAACAAAAAATGATATTCATCCCTCCGTTTAGAAATGGCATATGGTCTATTTGATACACTAATCATACAGCTACTAATTTAACTTAGTCACATCTTACAACAAACTCTAGGATTTTTAAGATTTCTTGTTATTCACCGCGAATGCAAAACTACTCAAAAATTAAAAATCGATATGAAGTGCAGCAACAAAAAATGATATTCATCCCCTCCGTTTGGAAATGGCATATGGTCTATTTGATACACTAATTATACAGCTACTAATTTAACTTAGTCACATCTTACAACAAACTCTAGGATTTTTAAGATTTCTTGTTATTCACCGCGAATGCAAAACTACTCAAAAATTAAAAATCGGTATGAAGTGCAGCAACAAAAAATGATATTCATCCCCTCCGTTTAGAAATGGCATATGGTCTATTTGATACACTAATCATACAGCTACTAATTTAACTTAGTCACATCTTACAACAAACTCTAGGATTTTTAAGATTTCTTGTTATTCACCGCGAATGCAAAACTACTCAAAAATTAAAAATCGGTATGAAGTGCAGCAACAAAAAATGATATTCATCCCCTCCGTTTGGAAATGGCATATGGTCTATTTGATACACTAATCATACAGCTACTAATTTAACTTAGTCACATCTTACAACAAACTCTAGGATTTTTAAGATTTCTTGTTATTCACCGCGAATGCAAAACTACTCAAAAATTAAAAATCGGTATGAAGTGCAGCAACAAATAATGATATTCATCCCCTCCGTTTAGAAATGGCATATGGTCTATTTGATACACTAATCATACAGCTACTAATTTAACTTAGTCACATCTTACAACAAACTCTAGGATTTTTAAGATTTCTTGTTATTCACTGTGAATGCAAAACTACTCAAAAATTAAAAATCGGTATGAAGTGCAGCAACAAAAAATGATATTCATCCCCTCCGTTTAGAAATGGCATATGGTCTATTTGATACACTAATCATACAGCTACTAATTTAACTTAGTCACATCTTACAACAAACTCTAGGATTTTTAAGATTTCTTGTTATTCACCGCGAATGCAAAACTACTCAAAAATTAAAAATCGGTATGAAGTGCAGCAACAAAACATGATATTCATCCCCTCCGTTTGGAAATGGCATATGGTCTATTTGATACACTAATCATACAGCTACTAATTTAACTTAGTCACATCTTACAACAAACTCTAGGATTTTTAAGATTTCTTGTTATTCACCGCGAATGCAAAACTACTCAAAAATTAAAAATCGGTTTGAAGTGCAGCAACAAAAAATGATATTCATCCCCTCCGTTTGGAAATGGCATATGGTCTATTTGATACACTAATCATACAGCTACTAATTTAACTTAGTCACATCTTACAACAAACTCTAGGATTTTTAAGATTTCTTGTTATTCACCGCGAATGCAAAACTACTCAAAAATTAAAAATCGGTATGAAGTGCAGCAACAAAAAATGATATTCATCCCCTCCGTTTAGAAATGGCATATGGTCTATTTGATACACTAATCATACAGCTACTAATTTAACTTAGTCACATCTTACAACAAACTCTAGGATTTTTAAGATTTCTTGTTATTCACCGCGAATGCAAAACTACTCAAAAATTAAAAATCGGTATGAAGTGCAGCAACAAAAAATGATATTCATCCCCTCCGTTTGGAAATGGCATATGGTCTATTTGATACACTAATCATACAGCTACTAATTTAACTTAGTCACATCTTACAACAAACTCTAGGATTTTTAAGATTTCTTGTTATTCACCGCGAATGCAAAACTACTCAAAAATTAAAAATCGGTATGAAGTGCAGCAACAAAAAATGATATTCATCCCCTCCGTTTAGAAATGGCATATGGTCTATTTGATACACTAATCATACAGCTACTAATTTAACTTAGTCACATCTTACAACAAACTCTAGGATTTTTAAGATTTCTTGTTATTCACCGCGAATGCAAAACTACTCAAAAATTAAAAATCGGTATGAAGTGCAGCAACAAAAAATGATATTCATCCCCTCCGTTTGGAAATGGCATATGGTCTATTTGATACACTAATCATACAGCTACTAATTTAACTTAGTCACATCTTACAACAAACTCTAGGATTTTTAAGATTTCTTGTTATTCACCGCGAATGCAAAACTACTCAAAAATTAAAAATCGGTATGAAGTGCAGCAACAAAAAATGATATTCATCCCCTCCGTTTAGAAATGGCATATGGTCTATTTGATACACTAATCATACAGCTACTAATTTAACTTAGTCACATCTTACAACAAACTCTAGGATTTTTAAGATTTCTTGTTATTCACCGCGAATGCAAAACTACTCAAAAATTAAAAATCGGTATGAAGTGCAGCAACAAAAAATGATATTCATCCCCTCCGTTTGGAAATGGCATATGGTCTATTTGATACACTAATCATACAGCTACTAATTTAACTTAGTCACATCTTACAACAAACTCTAGGATTTTTAAGATTTCTTGTTATTCACCGCGAATGCAAAACTACTCAAAAATTAAAAATCGGTATGAAGTGCAGCAACAAAAATGATATTCATCCCCTCCGTTTAGAAATGGCATATGGTCTATTTGATACACTAATCATACAGCTACTAATTTAACTTAGTCACATCTTACAACAAACTCTAGGATTTTTAAGATTTCTTGTTATTCACCGCGAATGCAAAACTACTCAAAAATTAAAAATCGGTATGAAGTGCAGCAACAAAAAATGATATTCATCCCCTCCGTTTGGAAATGGCATATGGTCTATTTGATACACTAATCATACAGCTACTAATTTAACTTAGTCACATCTTACAACAAACTCTAGGATTTTTAAGATTTCTTGTTATTCACCGCGAATGCAAAACTACTCAAAAATTAAAAATCGGTATGAAGTGCAGCAACAAAAAATGATATTCATCCCCTCCGTTTAGAAATGGCATATGGTCTATTTGATACACTAATCATACAGCTACTAATTTAACTTAGTCACATCTTACAACAAACTCTAGGATTTTTAAGATTTCTTGTTATTCACCGCGAATGCAAAACTACTCAAAAATTAAAAATCGGTATGAAGTGCAGCAACAAAAAATGATATTCATCCCCTTCGTTTGGAAATGGCATATAGTCTATTTGATACACTAATCATACAGCTACTAATTTAACTTAGTCGCATCTTACAACAAACTCTAGAATTTTTAAGATTTCTTGTTATTTCACTGCGAATGCCAAACTACCCATACAATTGGAATTAGTAATACATATTTCACTCCAAATTCCAATAAGAAGTAGTATTAACAGTGTATTCACTAATACATGTTTATATTTTGTTATTTGGTATAAACTTAACTACAGTGAATATTTGTATGATTTTTTTTGTGGATATAATTTGAACAAATCTATTTGCATTGTAAGTAATTGGATTTTGTTATCTTTAAGTGTATTCGTTACCTTTAAGTGTACATGAAAACATCTATTTTCATTTTTCCTATATGTGTGTTGCTGGTTTTAGTATTATGCATAATAAGGTTTTTTTATTTTTTTATTGTTATTTGGCATTATTTTCCCTCGTGTTCTGTGTATGTATGAGATAACTATACTGCTCTTTTTATACCATGAGCTACACAACGCAAAATATTCATGTATTCAAATCAAAAGGGGATTCTTATACTACGTATAATCGAGTAAATTTGAGTCGATTTGGAAACTATCATAATACAGTGAGGTCTCTTTATAGCGAATACCGATTCAAGGAAATTGAAATTTCGCAATGAAATTCTTATTCACCAAAGTGTAAATTGTTTTATGTGGAAATGTACTATGGTGAAACGAAGTAAAATAATAAAACTTTACAGAAATGCATGCCTAAGTATAATAAAGAAATGTATTTCTCCGATCCCTTTGACTTCGCTATAGCGAGATTTCACTGTGCATATACAATTGTTTATTTAAACATGATTAATTTTAATACGGGGTATTAAAAGGGGTAAATAGCATTAAATTTTATAAATTTTATTAAATTAATTTAAATTAAATTAAAAGATTAAACATTTCAATAAATTATATAAATAAAATACTATTATAAAATATTTTGTTTTGGTTGAACTGAGTTTTGTTTTGAAACCCGAAAAAGCTGGGCCCTATACATATATAATGATGAAATTTGTAAGAATATAATTTTTCAATTTCCTTGTAGTTAGTTTTTATTTATGGATGTATAGCGTGTGAATGAAATCGGGTTCATGATTTTTCGATTAATTGTATGAATTTGATGGTTGTGTGATTGTACGTGGAATTTAAATGCAGGAGTTCCATGTTTGGATCAAATTAAAATTAGGATTGACTCAATTTGTTGTGCTCAGTTGGTTTTATGCCTTATTTTATTTTTTAGTAATACTTGAACATAATTTTGCATTTTATTCTATGTATAATTGACACAAATGTTTTTCTGAATTTTGGTGCATGGATCACACTGAATTCATACTTTAGAAACTAATTGGTTCTTATAACTTTAATCTTTTAGGATCTTTTGTTTTCGTGTTCGTTAGGCTAGTTATATTTATATTGTCAAAAAATGTTGGTTTCACTACAATAACAAAAAAATACTACAGAGAAAACAACATCACTTTTGCCTTCCTCTCATATCGGGATACAAATCCGATTCCTCCTATACAAACACTGCAACTTTAGTCTATAAGTTTAGGAACAACCATTTACGACCATTATGAAATCCAGATAAAACCCGTCACTGTGGACTAAATAAATAAATATATGTGTTAGCATCAGAGCATCCATGTGATGATTTGTTGCTTATATCTATTAATTTATAATGTAATAACATTATTTTCGTCGTGTCGTCTAAACACTTTTTATCGGCAATATGTTGATATAAAGATAATCATCGACATAACTTTAGTCAACATATTTTTTGATGTGGCAGTTGGAATATTTTTGTTTTTCTTTTCATATTTACAGGAAATAAATTATCTGGTTCAGTAAGAGAAACATATTTTTGATTATTATGTTGAATTTTAAATAAAATTATGTTAGTTTCTGTATGGACAAGGCACACAAATTGGCACAATACGTATGTATATAATGCGATATATTATAAAAATGATGATTCATCGTTTCATGTTTTCAGAGCAACCCTTAGATAACAAGATGTGAAATGCTTAGTATTAGATTCTAATATTTTCGGTATGTACACAAAACACAAATATTCTTGTGTTATTAAAAATAAATTTTCATCGTAGTATTTTCAAAATTACAAAAATAAATAGTGGTCACTTTAGCCAATATAAGCTTACGACCATTTTACAAATGAATTAATATCAAAAAAATAATTGATCGAATAATTAATTGGAAACTGTGACACAAATTTATGTTTGATGCAGATAAATTCAATGCTTGAAACTATTGTTAAATGATTAAAGATTAAAAAGTTAACGTATACATAATATTGAACATACTATCGTTTCATTATAATGCAAAACCAACATATTTAACATCGAATAATTAATAAATAAATTATTGCTTCCATTTAAACCCTTTTACAATGAAAACCACGATACGAACGCTAACTCATCCTTGCAAAAAAAAAAAATATTTTTTATTTTTATATGGGGTAGCTAGATATTTTTGGATTAACATTGGATTTTGGATTGGGCAAATGTTTTATACTCTGTTTATGTACATATTTGCCCAAACCAAATTGATAAAAAAAAATGTATACAATAAAATATGGACTATCATGATAATAACTATCAGATTCGACAACAACAAAAAACAAAACCCGCTTTGTTTCATATTTTAGTTTTGTTACTATATATAAATAATTGATACGAATAAATAAACAAATAATATTTCAATCAAAATTCCATTAATAATCCATAAAACATTAAATTTACAACCGTTTCTAGTAATGTATGTACATAATACTTATGTTTGTGTATAGTTATGCTGCTGCTTCAGTAATGTATAGGAAATTGGATTGAATTTGAATTTAAATCTATATAAACATACAGTAGCAGATTTATGTTGTTTTGCTGTTAGCTTTTAGCGAATTTTTGTATATGAGTAATTTATGAGCTTTTCTGTTAAATTTTTGATCTACTGAAATTTTTTTTATTGTTACATATTATTGGACTGTGCTTATATATTTTGAAAATATAAATTATATGAAATTGGGATGTGTAAAATATTTTCGATGACAGATATATACATTAACTAAAATTATATTTGGTCGCACAAAAATAAATGTTTGATGAGCTAAACTGACTTCTTAGTCTATTATTAAATTTTTTAATTTAATAATTAAAAAGATGTTCGGGTACTACAAAATTTTGCATTTTTATGCAACGCAACGTTATGATTGATGAAATTCGACATGAGCGATGGAAGGTTTATTTAAACGTAAACAGTTTTGACAATATTCCACTTTTGAAATTGTATATTATTTCTTGCAATTAACTCACACAACATTTGCACAAACATTCTTTCCAATTGCCGTGATTCAGCGTAATTCACCTCCTTATAGAAAATAGTTTTATTTAAAGAAGCACCATGGTGCTATCTGTATCCCTTCCCTCATTGGTTAAATATTTCTGGTTATAGTTTTATTGTCTAAACAGATTCACCTGAAATAAGCGAAGTACATCTTTTATAATTTAATTTTATGTTTTATTTAATAATTTAAATAGTTTTTAATTTCTTTATTGTGATATTATTTTATGTAAAATATATTTACAAAATTTATCAACTCTATCTACTGAAGATAAAACCAGAAAACAATATGTCACCATCGAATACAACCAAACTACCTGCAATATTATCATATGAAAAACATTTTACAAAAATATGAATACAACATCGCGTTCAAAACCAGCAATAAAATTCAACAAAAAATTAAAATACAGCAAAAAACACAACCACAAGATAGCGGTATATACAAATTAATTTGTAATGATTGTTCCAAATTTTATATCGGCCAAACTGGACGTTCATTCATAATGGAATTTAAAGAACACACAGAGAAGCTTAAACACACCCGACCAAACGATATTTTTAAATCTAATTATGCACAAGACTTAACGGACGATATTCACACCAATTTAATCATATTACACAGGCTACAAAAGGGAAATATAATGGACCGGTACGAAGAGTTGGAAATTTATAAACAACGCAACAGCACACTGATTTTAAATGAAAAACTAAATACAAAAACAAATAGATTGTACGACAGGGTAGTAAAAATGAAATAGAACAACAACCGGGAAAAGCAACAAAATATACAACAAACAACAAAAACAATTTTTAGTAGTTTGCAAAAAATTGACAAAGAGCGAAGCTCGAAACTAGTATTTTTGAAATAAAATACATAAAATAATATCACAATAAAGAAATTAAAAACTATTTAAATTATTAAATAAATTATAAAATTAAATTATAAATTAAGTGTGATATAAGCCACGGCCACCACAGAATAATAATGTACTTACATTATTACGGTATGAAGTACATCTGTTGTATCCTTCATTGCACACTTCAGAACCACTTCATTCTTTACACTTCTTTTGAAAGACTTAAACATCTTCAAAATTTTAAGATGTGACTTAGATAATTATTGAGCGAACAATTGTATATAATTAAAATAATTTTTATTGGTTTTGGGCTCTAATTTAATTTTATTTTCTCAATCAATTCAAGTCAATTTTAAATAGGATACAAGAATTGCAATAGAACCCTTTGATTCTTACTTCGAAAAATTTGTTTACCCTTGTCGTGGGAAATTAATATCGAAATATCGGAAAATTAGAAGAATCCAACAAATTGGAATAAAATCAGCCTCTAGAGTGTATATCTGAAGATAAATCGTTTTTATGTGATTTGTCAATCGCTATCGCTGGAAAAATGTCAAATCAACTTTCCCGTGGGAAATCTGGAAAAAATCGATTTTTCAAAAACCATTAGCCTCTAGAGTGTTATGTCTGGAAATAGATTAATTCGATATGACTTATCAATAGCTTAGCTATCGCAGAAAAAATATTTAGTTCAAATCTTCCGTGGAAAATTTGGGTCTGGAGGGAGACTTTATGCACGTTTTCGAATGATTTTTGGATAATCTAATTTTCCGAGATTTCCCATGGGAAATCTTAACGAAATTGTTTTTCTGCAACAGCTATTGACAAGTCACATCAATGCAATTCATCTCCAGACATAACACTCTAGAGGTTGATTTTATACATTTATTTTATAATTTTGCTGGAAACTTTACCAAATTTTCCCAGATTTCCCACGGGAAACTCGAGCTGAATTTTGTTCCTGCGATAGCTATTGACAAGTCACATCAAAGCAATCCATCTCCAGACATAACACTCTAGGGTTGAATTTTCCCAGATTTTCCACGAGAAAGTTGAACTGAATTTTTTTCCTGCGATAGCTTTTGACAAGTACATCAAAAAAAGATATTTTCAGACATAACACTCTAGAAGCTGATTTTATACCTTTTTTAAAAAAAATTTTCTTTTCCCCTAATTTTCCACACTGAACTGGAGACATGTTTTACCATATAAGAATATTAACAAAAGTCTACAATGCTATCCATGCATCCTTGTAATTTTTAGGCTAAACACTACCGACTGATAACGACTTCATTTTTTATTTTAGGTTGGGATAACGCAATTTGCATTACCGATATGTTTACGTTTGGCTGGGATAACATAATCTGGATTACCGTTTTTTTTTACTTTCGGCTGGAAACTTTTGGCTAGAGTATCACAATCTGCATTATAAATTTTTCACTTTCGGCTTGGAACTTTTGGCTAACTTTAACAGTATTCAAATATTCCATAGAAAGTTCAATGCGAGTGTGACGTAACATATACTGGACAAACAAAAAAAATTATTGAAAGCCTTTTTTACCAACACAAAAGTGCGGTTCATCGAAATACAAATCAAAATAGTACCCTCATTATACATTTGAATAGAGCCCAACACCAATAAAACATAGGAGTATTTTAATTATTAAGGAGCAAACGTACATTTCCACCACAAAGCTTTAAATATTAGACTTTATCTTTAACTAAACCAACAATTTTTGAAAACCCTGCTCAGAAATGGAACAATCTGCAAGCTAACTTTCTTTGTGAAATTTTAGGAAAGCTACGATGAAGGTCAGGTAACTGAAATCTATGAACCATTGCATGCCGAATTACCACGATGAAGATTATGCTGTATCTGGTTTCACTCATTAAAGCTGTGAATGAAAAAAGCCCATGGGCGAGAAGCCCAAGAGTGAACTTCTCGTGAACAACAAAAATTTGAATCGGAAAATAAAATATATAAGATAAATTGTCAAGGTCAAAATGTAAAGTTTGGTGTTGACCTCAAGAATGTAAAAAAATGCATATGCCTGTAATATATTCATCAGTCTCTTTAAAATGATACCCTGCGTACATAAAAAATCTTTTATAAACTATATGTTACTTAGAATTTGTGATAATTTTTAAACATTTCAAATGTAAAAAAATTCAAGATATTGAATTGCCACCGACCGTGCGCAAAATTTCGGATCTCTAAGGTATCGAGAAGTTGATCAAATATAGGTGACAAAATTTGACCGCCACAAACATACAACAAAGCAAGTTAAATAAAAGCTTGTAAAAATACCGAAGTGGCCTTAGTTTATCCGAATTTTAATATCAATGTGGAAACAGACGTGCGGAAAAACGCTTGCGTTTAAATTAGAACACACTACAATATACATGTATTCCGCTCTATTTCTAATTTAGCTGCGAATTGGTAGGCTGCACTATCAAATCTAGTACGATTTTTCTACATTTTCAATTTTTCATGACAATTTTTTGTGTTTTGTTCACTGAAAACGTTTGCTGACAATTGCCAAAATGGAAGATACAAATTAATTCGTTTGTGACACAATACGGTAAAATTGGTTAAGAAAATTGTATATTAAAATTAAATACGTGTAAAATAAACGTCAAAAAATACGCAGTTTTAAGATGCACATGTGTTTTGGGTGCGGAAAATCGCGCGTTATGCTGGAAACAGATCTGCGGAATTCTTGCATGTAATAACGCGTGCTTTTCCGCACCCAAAACACATATGCCGCTTAAAACTGCGTCTTTTTTGACGTTTGTTTTACACGTATTTAATTTTAATATACAATTTTTCTTAATCAATTTTACCGTATTTTGTATGTAAAATGTAGAAAAATCGTACTAGAATTGATAGTACAGCCTACTAATTTGCAGCTAAATTAGAAATAGAGACAACTTGCGGAAAAACGCCTACTATGCGGAATACATGTATGTATTTCATTTCATTTAAAGTAGTGTGTTCTAATTTAAACGAAAGCGTTTTTCCGCACGTTTTTCCGCACGTTTTCCATCATTACTACAGGCAAAAATTCCGCACGTCTGTTTCCAGCACTATGTGCTACAGAGAAATTTGAAAAATGTAGGAATTGGCATTTTTTATGTTCTATAGTGTAATAAAATTGTATAACATTCAAACAATTTTATTTAATAAACATACGTACTTGAAACTAGAATAAAAAGCCCGTAATACGGGCGTAAATATTACTTCTTTTAATGTCCCATAAAAACTAATGGAAATTCGGTCATTTTGACTTAAATATTTATGAACTAAAATTCACTCGAATTGAATATATTATTCGATAATTTGCGTCCTCAATATGTTTAGAATTAATGATTGAAAAATCGTAGAAAAAAATCTCTCTACATTTTCAGGTACTATGAGAAAAGAAAACTACCATTTTGCACTACTTAAGACCGGTATTCACGTACAATTAAATTGCGCAATATAATTGTGTGATGCCAATATTGCACAATAAAATTCAAACCTCGTGACTAAAAATTGAGTAAATTGTGCAATGTACTGACATCACACAAGTATATCGCGCAATTTAATTGTACGTGAATACCGGTCTTTATGGAAACTGCCAAACAAACAATACAATTTTTTTTTCTCCCAACGTCTTAAAAGCCACTGGTTTTAATACTGTTTTTGGGTATTAAAGTTGGCCTTTTTCTTACTATTTTAAAAATGTGTGTGTTGCTAAGCTACACTTTTAATCCTTGGTGTAAAAGTAGATACTTTTAATACTAGGAGAAAAATATTATAGTGAAGACCCAATAATATGTATAATGTATATGAAATAAGTATTTTTTTTTTTATTTCGGAAAATAGTACCTACAAGTTTAACACAATTTCTTTTGCTGTTTGAACCACATCCGGTGGTAGATTGGATAAATCTTCTGATTCAAACATTTTGTTCGCCAGAAAGAAAATATTCTAATATGTAATAGCTTTGCAGTTTGGCGCATACAATAGTCAAACCAAACAAAAGTCATGATCTCCTTAGTTTCACAAACTACAATATTTCAACAAAATTAGTTTCAATTTTGAAAGTCATGACCTCCTTAGTTTCACAAAATATTTCAACAAAATTAGTTTCAATTTTGAAGTTTTAATTACATAATTTGTACTTACTCGTATAATTAGTAATAAACAACCTACACGACATGAACTCTTCGTTGGAGAAAAAATAGTATGTGTTATTCGGATTAAAAATGACTTTGTTTGACTCGCAATCTTTCCTTTTGCTCGGCTACGCTGCGCTTCGCCTCGCATGCAAATATAATTGCTCCTCAAACAAAGTATCACTTTTAATCCTAATGACACAATGTACTATTGTTACAGGAAAAAAAATTTAAAACAAATCAGGACTGCCTTGATTTTTGTACAAACACGGCCTTTCACATGACAATCGCCGTATATGTATAGTATACACGGGGTCTACACTATGCAAAATTGCTGAGATTTTCTCTCATGATATTAAATTTATCAATTTATCAATCTATCAATTTGAACACATTGTTGCATTGGCTAAATCAGCTTCAAAAAAACTCGGGTTCCTGAATCGATGCAGAAGGTTTTTCAAATCGCATCAAGTTCTCCAGATATATAAAACCTTCATCCGACCATGTATAGAGTATTGCTGTCAAGTTTGGGGAGGTGCGTCTGGTACCACCCTCCACTTATTGGACAGGGTTCAACGCCGCGCTATCAGAATAATACGGAATCCCAGACTTACTCAAGAACTAGACAGCTTACAGCATCGCAGCGATGTTGCAGAACTCTGCGTCTTCTACAGATGCTTACATGGTAAATGTTCTGCAGAACTATCGGAGAAAATACCACCATTCGTTACAACAACAAGAGTAACAAGAAGAACAACCAATGCACATAGGTTTACTTTGAAGCTCCCGAAACCTCGAACTGAAGAAATCAAGCGCGAATTTATATACCGAACATCAAAAAAGTGGAATCCGCTAATACATTTCAAATTTCCGAAGGAATATAAAATGAATAAATTTAAGGTAGCTATTAATCTTTACTTGCAGGATCGCGCATTGGGTGCAGAAGCTCTGACAGTTACAAGGAGCTAGGACCGTTAATAAGTCCGCTCTGCACCCAATTAAAAAAATTGATAAAAAAAAAAAAAAAAAAAAAAAAAATGTATGTGTAATACCACGTTTACACCATAGGTACTTTAATAGTTAAATGCTTATTTGGTAATATACTATAATTCTCTTTCAGTTTACACCACAAAATATTATTTTGCTATTTGCGGTGTAACTCCATATTATATTTTATTTGTTTTGACAAATAATATATGTACAACTCCATTGTTTATTTGATGTATAAATAATTTCGAGATTTTTAGAAGTCATTTATTTTATGTACACGAAAAATCTCGAAAAAATTGAACAAAGAAACGGACATTTCAGGTTTTTATTGTTTCTTTTGTTTTGTTTTACGTGTCATACTTTTTTGATACCTATTATAATGAAATAGCAAAAAAATATTCGATAAAGTATTAAAGTATTATACTTTGCGTTTACATCATGATATTTTTTTGCTACATACTTTTATACTACTGGTGTAAACGTGGTATAAGTATATTATATAAATTTTGACATTCTCAGCAAATTATCAGGAGGCTATTTCACGAAAAAATTATCATGAAATTTGTACGAAATGTCAAATTAAAATGCACTTTTAAGGTTATGTTTTTCATTTTTTTCCGATTGTTGAGACGTATGTTTATACCCGCATAAAAAAAAAATATTTCGCAATGGCATTTATTAATACTGAAAATACTATAAAATTAATTCATATGCTTAGAATTAACGAATGTTTATGGAAAATAACCAGTAAACAATTTAAAAGAACTGATTTAAAAAATGATGCGTTCCAAAAAATTGCAAAAGAATTAAACATACATAGATGTTGAACTGGTAAAACACAAAAAATTATCATTGTATAAAATTGTACGAATGGTGAATAGGCCTTGGTTTAATGAAGGAAAACAGTTATCTTTAATGAAAATCGACAGTACAATTTTATTTTATTTATTTTACTTTTTTTTTAGATAATACTAATTGATGTTGGTCTTACGGTGGTCAAAACAAAAAGATAGCGAAATTATGAGTCGCCTTATTAGCAAATTCGTTCGCTATATACAGTGATCACATAATCGTTTTCCTCTTTTTGCTTTGATTACAATTTTGTGATATCAATCAGACAATACCAATTTCAATACATAGAAATATGAGTACTAAAATACGTAATTATAATAAAACGTTATAATGTGTCCATTTGACAATTCACTGTGTTTGCTAGTATTTATGTTTACAAAATTAAAGAATGAGATAAGTACAATACTATGATACAATATGCAATAATAAATAACTTTAACATAATTTCTTTCTAGGCATTAACATAAAATTACATAACTAATATAAAGTGCGGTTCAAACTAATTTGCAGACACCGCATAGGACTACAAATCTACAATGTGAGCTGAGTGTTTTGTTTTATTCAGTGTTACAGTTTCAATAATTTCTAAATTTCTTTCAGGTATGATTGATTAGCTTAGACATTCTCCCGCGCGTTAAGGAACATAGTTCCTTAACAATTTGGCAATTTACATATTTTACTAATCGGTCGTGTAAATGACGATTTGGCAGTTCGAACAACTGCAACTCGTACTAAACCATCAGATCCAGTTTTTACTTCAGATACTCAACCCAAGGCCCAACTGCAAGGAGGTAAATTATCTTCTTTCAGAAGAACTAGATCATCCTTTAATAAATTTGGTGATTGAGATTTCCATTTGGTACGTTGGTGGAGAGTATGCAAATACTCCTTGGAATAACGCTTCCAAAAATTGTCTGCCCTTTGCTGAACCAATTGCCATCTGCTTAATCTGTTGGTTGAAAGATGATCTAACCCTGGTTCTGGTAAAGCTGTTAAAGGAGCCATTATGAGGAAATGACCTGGAGTTAATGCATCTAGATTAGATACATCTTCATTATTGATAGGACACAGCGGACGGGAATTCAAAATTGCTTCGATTTGGGTTGTGAGTGTTGTCATCTCCTCGAATGTCAAAAACGTGTTTCCTGTTGCCTTTATTAAATGCGTTTTCATTGATTTTACGGCACCTTCCCATATACCGCCAAAGTTTGGTGCCGCTGGTGGAATGAATGACCATTTGATGTTGCTTTCACAGACAAATTTTGAAACGAGCTCATTGAAATTGTTAGGCAAATTATTGTACAAACCGTTTAGCTTATTCTTCGTTCCGACAAAATTTGTTGCGTTGTCCGACATTATTTCCATAGGTAAGCCTCGTCTACCAATGAAACGTTTGAGAGCTGCAATAAAGGCATCTGTTGTAAGATCCGATACTACTTCCAAATGGACCGCTTTAGTAGCTAAACAGACGAATACTGAGATATAACCCTTTACATGCCTTGCACCTCTTCCTCTTTTTGTGGCGAGTATAATGGGTCCCGCAAAATCCACCCCGACCTGGTGGAACGCTCTCGTGGTTGCAATTCTCGATGGTGGTAAATTACCCATTAGTTGTGTACTTGTTTTTGCAGACTGCCGAAAACAAATTAAGCATTTATGAACAATTTGGCGAGCCATGCTCCGTGCACCCAAGATCCAAAACCTTTGCCGAATAAGATTAAACATTAAGGAAGGTCCAGGATGTAGGAATTTTGAGTGGTAATAGTTGCCAATCATTTTACTTAGTTTATGGGATGCGTGTAAAATGATTGGATGTTTCGCGTTGTAGGGCAGTGATGAATTGTGCAGTCTGCCACCCACTCGCATGATCCCAGCTGGATCAATAAAGGGGGCCAAAGATGCCAACGTGTCTTTAGATGATAGAGCCTTTTGTGTCAATAGAGTGTTTATTTGATTTCCAAATGTATCCTTTTGTGCCCAAATCAATAGTTTGTTCTCTGCTTCTTGTATTTCATCACCAGTTAGAAAACCTTGTCGTTTGCTGATTGTATCATGATTGTTGGCCTTCCAGTTATTTATGAATCTTTGACAAAAGGCCACTACCCGCCGAATCGTACGCCAACTTGAGATCTTGTTCATTAAATTTCCGAAAACGGTCGTTACGTTGATTTGATGGAAAACGGTCGTTTTTGTGGGCTTGGCTTGGAAGCAAACTAGCAGCTTGTCATGTTTTGAATCAAATTGTGGCCAGGCTTCACGGCGTTCTTTCATCCATTTTGGTCCATACCACCAAAGATCAAATTTGACTAGATCAGCCGGAGACAGTCCTCGAGTTGCGCAATCTGCAGGGTTGTCTTTAGATGGAATATGATTCCAGTGTTCACGTGAAATAACATCAAGTATTTCTGAGGTGCCATTAGCTACAAATGCCTTCCATTTGTTTGGATGTGTTGAGAGCCATGCTAAAACCACCGATGAGTCTGTCCACGCATAAAATTGCAATGGTTGATATATATCCATCAGATTTAATCGACTTATTAATTTTGTCAGTAGATGTGCTCCACACAACTCTAGCCTTGGTAGAGATACTGTTCTTACTGGTGCTACCTTTGTTTTAGCGGTAATCAAAAGCACTTCTACGTTCCCTGTATCGTCTTGACTGCGACAATATATTGCTGATGCGTAAGCTGACTCGCTGGCATCACAGAAACCATGAATTTCTGTGTGTTTTCTGTGAATACTTATGTGTCTTGGAATTTGTATACATTCAAGGCTAGACAATTCTGCTTTTATTCTTCTCCAAACCATCAGAACGTCCTTGGGTAGTGCATCATCCCATTCGATTTTCAACAGCCACAACTGCTGGAATAAAATCTTCATCGTGATTGTTGTTGGAGCAAGCCATCCCAGAGGGTCAAAAATCCGAGATGCTTCGGAAAGAAACGTTCTTTTTGTAGCAATACTGTCACTGTCAATATTAACCTTAAACGTAAAATAATCTTTATTCGGAAGCCACTGCAGTCCCAAAATTTTTATGGAACTTAATTCGTTGTCAAAAGAAATTGCAGAAGGTTTGTCGGTTGGATCACAAAGTTCTGCAATATTGGATTTCCATTTTCGCAATTGGAAACCTCCTGACGCCAACATATTTATTAATTTTACTTTTAAATTAGCCGCCTCCAATCGAGTTTTGGCACCAGTGAGCAGATCGTCGACGTAAAAGTCTCGAATACTATTTGAGCTGCATCCGGATAATGCGAACTTTCATCTTGTGCCAACTGTTGTAAGATTCTAGTACCTAAAAATGGTGCTGCAGAAGTTCCGTAGGTAACCGTGCTTAACACATAATGTTCTAGAGGTTGACTGGAATCTTCTCTCCATAAGATTCTCTGATAATTGGTATCATCGGAATTCACTAAAACCTGCCGATACATTTTCTCAATGTCGGCAACTAGAGCAATCTTATGGTTTCGAAAACGGATGAGAATTTCCCAGACCGTCGGTTGAATGGTCGGGCCGACTATTAACCTTTCGTTTAGAGAAACACCAGTGGAACTCTTACTGGACCCATCGAAAACCACCCGTATGTCACTATTGTTTACATTCTTTTTAAAAACAGCATGATGTGGAAGGTAAAACGTGCGCTTATCATTTAATAACCTATCTTTAGTTGATAAAAGTTTCATGTGCCCAAGGGATTGGTAGGTATTCATGAATAAGATGTACTTTTCCTTTAATTTATTATCCTTAATAAACCGACGTTCCAATGACAGAATTCTTTGATACGCCTTGTGCAATGAGTTTCCTAGAGATATCCCGTCCTTTTTGAACGGGAGCCGTACAACATATCTACCATCCTTCTGCCTTATGTTAGTTTCCTTGTAGTGTGTTTCTGCATACTGTTCTTCCGAGGTGTGCGGATGCACTGTTGAAACTTCTTCAAGTTCAAAAAATCCTTTTAATGTTTTGTCGACTTCTATATTTAAATTAAAATTATAGGTAGCGTTCTCTCTAATTATTGTTTGGCCAGCTATCACCCATCCAAATATGGTTTTTTGTGCGATGAGTGGCTCCTTTAAAGGTTTTATTTGATCGGCCATCAATATTTGAAAAAGGTGGTCCGCTTCGATTATAACGTTAATTTCTCCAGGTTGATCAAAGAAGGGATCAGCTAGTTCTAATCCAGAAATGAACTTCAAATTTCCTCGATCTACTGGGGTAGACGGCAGCAATGATGTTAATCTATCTAGAATTAATGTTTGGATTTTAAGTGAATTAATCGAATTATGAATGCTTGATACAGTAAGTTCTAATCGTCCCTTAGTGATCAATCCCTTAGTGGCCAATCCATCAACAAATATTCGAGCGTGTGTTCGCTTCAATCGCAGCTGCCTGACGCATGATTCTAAACTTATGGTTGATTCCCGTAGCATCCTTGATTGAAACCATTGCAGTTGGAAGAATTGACTGCTCTTGAGTGATATTTGATAATGAACTGTGGTTTGAAACAATACCTGACGAAGTATGATTCGTAGTCGCGGAATTCGTTGAAACTGACAGTTCCTCAGCTGGTGATATGGAAGAATCCCCGTGCAAGCACTACTGTAGTTAGCCTGGATTTCT
>CAUVYM010000075.1:0-69104 GCA_963556165.1 Tipula helvola
AATGTGTTTATATAAATTTATATTAAAATTATTTTTATCATAATTCTGATAATCTAGAGCATCGATAAAGCCAATAAAATAATAAAATTTTAACAAAAAATTTGTTTGCACAAAATTACGGTCTCGTAGTATACTACGTAGTACAGTACGCCACCGAAAGAGCACGCATTTATTAAATGTGTTTATATAAATTTATATTAAAATTATTTTTATCATAATTCTGATAATCTAGAGCATCGATTAAGCCAATAAAATAATAAAATTTTAACAAAAAATTTGTTTGCACAAAATTACGGTCTCGTAGTATACTACGTAGTACAGTACGCCACCGAAAGAGCACGCATTTATTAAATGTGTTTATATAAATTTATATTAAAATTATTTTTATCATAATTCTGATAATCTAGAGCATCGATTAAGCCAATAAAATAATAAAATTTTAACAAAAAATTTGTTTGCACAAAATTACGGTCTCGTAGTATACTACGTAGTACAGTACGCCACCGAAAGAGCACGCATTTATTAAATGTGTTTATATAAATTTATATTAAAATTATTTTTATCATAATTCTGATAATCTAGAGCATCGATTAAGCCAATAAAATATTAAAATTTGAACAAAAAATTTGTTTGCACAAAATTACGGTCTCGTAGTATACTACGTAGTACAGTACGCCACCGAAAGAGCACGCATTTATTAAATGTGTTTATATAAATTTATATTAAAATTATTTTTATCATAATTCTGATAATCTAGAGCATCGATTAAGCCAATAAAATATTAAAATTTGAACAAAAAATTTGTTTGCACAAAATTACGGTCTCGTAGTATACTACGTAGTACAGTACGCCTCCGATAGAGCACGCATTTATTAAATGTGTTTATATAAATTTATATTTTAATTATTTTTATCATAATTCTGATAATCTAGAGCATCGATTAAGCCAATAAAATATTAAAATTTTAACAAAAAATTTGTTTCCACAAAATTACGGTCTCGTAGTATACTACGTAGTACAGTACGCCACCGAAAGAGCACGCATTTATTAAATGTGTTTATATAAATTTATATTAAAATTATTTTTATCATAATTCTGATAATCTAGAGCATCGATTAAGCCAATAAAATAATAAAATTTTAACAAAAAATTTGTTTGCACAAAATTACGGTCTCGTAGTATACTACGTAGTACAGTACGCCACCGAAAGAGCACGCATTTATTAAATGTGTTTATATAAATTTATATTAAAATTATTTTTATCATAATTCTGATAATCTAGAGCATCGATTAAGCCAATAAAATAATAAAATTTTAACAAAAAATTTGTTTGCACAAAATTACGGTCTCGTAGTATACTACGTAGTACAGTACGCCACCGAAAGAGCACGCATTTATTAAATGTGTTTATATAAATTTATATTAAAATTATTTTTATCATAATTCTGATAATCTAGAGCATCGATTAAGCCAATAAAATATTAAAATTTGAACAAAAAATTTGTTTGCACAAAATTACGGTCTCGTAGTATACTACGTAGTACAGTACGCCACCGAAAGAGCACGCATTTATTAAATGTGTTTATATAAATTTATATTAAAATTATTTTTATCATAATTCTGATAATCTAGAGCATCGATTAAGCCAATAAAATATTAAAATTTTAACAAAAAATTTGTTTGCACAAAATTACGGTCTCGTAGTATACTACGTAGTACAGTACGCCTCCGATAGAGTACGCATTTATTAAATGTGTTTATATAAATTTATATTAAAATTATTTTTATCATAATTCTGATAATCTAGAGCATCGATTAAGCCAATAAAATAATAAAATTTTAACAAAAAATTTGTTTGCACAAAATTACGGTCTCGTAGTATACTACGTAGTACAGTACGCCACCGAAAGAGCACGCATTTATTAAATGTGTTTATATAAATTTATATTAAAATTATTTTTATCATAATTCTGATAACCTAGAGCATCGATTAAGCCAATAAAATAATAAAATTTTAACAAAAAATTTGTTTGCACAAAATTACGGTCTCGTAGTATACTACGTAGTACAGTACGCCACCGAAAGAGCACGCTATTATAAAGGTGTTTATATAAATTTATATTAAAATTATTTTTATCATAATTCTGATAATCTAGAGCATCGATTAAGCCAATAAAATATTAAAATTTTAACAAAAAATTTGTTTGCACAAAATTACGGTCTCGTAGTATACTACGTAGTACAGTACGCCACCGAAAGAGCACGCATTTATTAAATGTGTTTATATAAATTTATATTAAAATTATTTTTATCATAATTCTGATAATCTAGAGCATCGATTAAGCCAATAAAATATTAAAATTTTAACAAAAAATTTGTTTGCACAAAATTACGGTCTCGTAGTATACTACGTAGTACAGTACGCCACCGAAAGAGCACGCATTTATTAAATGTGTTTATATAAATTTATATTAAAATTATTTTTATCATAATTCTGATAATCTAGAGCATCGATTAAGCCAACAAAATAATAAAATTTTAACAAAAAATTTGTTTGCACAAAGTTACGGTCTCGTAGTATACTACGTAGTACAGTACGCCACCGAAAGAGCACGCATTTATTAAATGTGTTTATATAAATTTATATTAAAATTATTTTTATCATAATTCTGATAATCTAGAGCATCGATTAAGCCAATAAAATATTAAAATTTTAACAAAAAATTTGTTTGCACAAAATTACGGTCTCGTAGTATACTACGTAGTACAGTACGCCACCGAAAGAGCACGCATTTATTAAATGTCTTTATATAAATTTATATTAAAATTATTTTTATTATAATTCTGATAATCTAGAGCATCGATTAAGCCAATAGAATAATAAAATTTTAACAAAAAATTTGTTTGCACAAAATTACGGTCTCGCAGTATACTACGTAGTACAGTACGCCACCGAAAGAGCACTCATTTATTAAATGTGTTTATATAAATTTATATTAAAATTATTTTTATCATAATTCTAATAATCTAGAGCATCGATTAAGCCAATAAAATATTAAAATTTTAACAAAAAATTTGTTTGCACAAAATTACGGTCTCGTAGTATACTACGTAGTACAGTACGCCACCGAAAGAGCACGCATTTATTAAATGTGTTTATATAAATTTATATTAAAATTATTTTTATCATAATTCTGATAATCTAGAGCATCGATTAAGCCAATAAAATAATAAAATTTTAACAAAAAATTTGTTTGCACAAAATTACGGTCTCGTAGTATACTACGTAGTACAGTACGCCACCGAAAGAGCACGCATTTATTAAATGTGTTTATATAAATTTATATTAAAATTATTTTTATCATAATTCTGATAATCTAGAGCATCGATTAAGCCAATAAAATAACAAAATTTTAACAAAAAAATTTGTTTGCACAAAATTACGGTCTCGTAGTATACTACGTAGTACAGTACGCCACCGAAAGAGCACGCATTTATTAAATGTGTTTATATAAATTTATATTAAAATTATTTTTATCATAATTCTGATAATCTAGAGCATCGATTAAGCCAATAAAATAATAAAATTTTAACAAAAAATTTGTTTGCACAAAATTACGGTCTCGTAGTTGTAACAAAATCCCCCAAAAGGGATTTTGTTAAACAGAACATAGCAATAGAGGTCTGGTTGCGGTATTGCGCTGGCTAAAGCTCGCCGCTAGGCGTGGGGGTTACCAGACATATTACTATGCTTGAAAACCGCATAGAGATAAAACGAAGGGGACAAGAAAATTATTCTACTGTGCCACGACCACAGTGGTAGATAATTATAAAAACAAAATCTGCGTTCGACAGGGACGCCGGTGCCACTCCGGCGACCCTGCTCAAGGCCTAGGTCAGCATAAGGCCGCCCATCCTCACGCGATCACACAGAACTATTTATTCACTCATCACTAAAAAAAACTGAAGCAAGAAAATCATAAGAAACATCTGCAATTACGAATGGAAACCGGATCGGAAAAAAACGGAAAAATGAAATGCAAAAAAAAAATTTGAAATAAAAACGAACCGTTAGCAAAAATTACAACATGTGGTGCGAATCGATTATGGGGTGATGTCGCATGTGACGCCACCCGGAACCTGTAAACCCGCGAAAATATATATACTAAAAAATAAAAAAAATATAATAATAAAACAAATAAACCCTTCGTCAAGTGAGGATTACAATTTCAAAAAAAAAAAATATAAAAATAAAAAAAATCACGCGGTGCCCTGGGGTTCTTCTATATTTTTCCCCAGCAAAACACCATACCTGTACACAAAAATAACTTGGCCCGTCCGACCAACAGTTACAGCGCCGTCGCAGGTTCCCCCTCGCACGAACCCCACTCCGTTTGGCGGAGTTGCTGCCACAAACCCAATTAACAACGGTACTCCGGGTACCGAACCATAAATAGATACCACCAACTTGGTACAGCTTTTTATATTTAACCAGCTTTAAACAGCCGTAATGTAATTCCGCAATAAATATTCAAGACAACTTCGTTCTTATTGGCCAGTCACTTTTCTCTGGAGTCGTTATCACTGATCACACTCAACGCCGATATCTAATACTTGAATTAATCGGTTTCGATACCGGAAATTTTGGTACGTACACTTTTTACCACACAGGAAAAATCACAGCAATATTCGACCCCGTATACCATCCAAATAAACTACACAATTAAAATTTTTTCTTTCTTTTATATATACTTTTTATTAACAAGTTAAGTTTATTATTAATTTCATTATTTTACAAATTAAATCTTGTGATTACGTATTACTGTTTATTATGAAAACATCGGTGTGTTTTATTTATTAAGTGAATTAACCACCAAAGTCTTATTTATTTAACACACTCCATGGATACAAAAAAAAATAAAAGGTTTATGGCTACCCGGCCCTAAATTTATCATACAAAATTCACATATCCACACGGCAATAATTTTAATTCTTTTAAGATCGACTCACAAGACCAAAAATAATCATAAAAACTAAGGCCACTCGGTACTTAAATATATTATCTTAAGCTTTACTCCTTTAAAAAAAAAAAACACAATTTTTAAATCAAATCACAATTGATTGTCCAAAAAAAAAAAACTCCACACTTGACTTTATTTTTTTTTTCAAATTTTATACGAGACTATCTTTTCTCAACATCAAAACTAGACTAAAAAAAATAAAATAAACCCGACGTGTACCAAAAAATTTTATCCCCACCCAAAAAAATTATTTACCAAAGAAAAAAAATATACCATGACCCGACCGATAGATTTCGGGTGGCGTATATACATACAACCGCACCCAAAAATCGACTCGCACACACCAATACTATTTAATTTAATCACTGGAACATTCCATTTACATGGAAAATCCACGCGCTAACCAAAACAAAACAGATGAAGCAACACACCAACCACTACACGTCATTACATACCATCAAAACAAAAAATGATAAAACGAATCGAGTAACCGACCAAAATACGGAGAAGTATAAAATGCTAAATGGTACACTCTACCAAAAAAAAAAATATTTTCTATTACAAATTAAGCCAAAGAAGGAATGACGTGTAGTGGAAGAGATTTTATGCAGCGCAGTGGATAAACATGCAACCTTGTTGGATTTTCAACCGTAATTACAGATTTAGATTAAATAAAACATAACAACCACAAGCGGTTGTTACATAGTATACTACGTAGTACAGTACGCCACCGAAAGAGCACGCATTTATTAAATGTGTTTATATAAATTTATTTTAAAATTATTTTTATCATAATTCTGATAATCTAGAGCATCGATTAAGCCAATAAAATATTAAAATTTTAACAAAAAATTTGTTTGCACAAAATTACGGTCTCGTAGTATACTACGTAGTACAGTACGCCACCGAAAGAGCACGCATTTATTAAATGTGTTTATATAAATTTATATTAAAATTATTTTTATCATAATTCTGATAATCTAGAGCATCGATTAAGCCAATAAAATATTAAAATTTTAACAAAAAATTTGTTTGCACAAAATTACGGTCTCGTAGTATACTACGTAGTACAGTACGCCTCCGATAGAGTACGCATTTATTAAATGTGTTTATATAAATTTATATTAAAATTATTTTTATCATAATTCTGATAATCTAGAGCATCGATTAAGCCAATAAAATAATAAAATTTTAACAAAAAATTTGTTTGCACAAAATTACGGTCTCGTAGTATACTACGTAGTACAGTACGCCACCGAAAGAGCACGCATTTATTAAATGTGTTTATATAAATTTATATTAAAATTATTTTTATCATAATTCTGATAATCTAGAGCATCGATTAAGCCAATAGAATATTAAAATTTTAACAAAAAATTTGTTTGCACAAAATTACGGGCTCGTATTATACTACGTAGTACAGTACGCCACCGAAAGAGCACGCATTTATTAAATGTGTTTATATAAATTTATATTAAAATTATTTTTATCATAATTCTGATAATCTAGAGCATCGATTAAGCCAATAAAATATTAAAATTTTAACAAAAAATTTGTTTGCACAAAATTACGGTCTCGTAGTATACTACGTAGTACAGTACGCCACCGAAAGAGCACGCATTTATTAAATGTGTTTATATAAATTTATATTAAAATTATTTTTATCATAATTCTGATAATCTAGAGCATCGATTAAGCCAATAAAATATTAAAATTTTAACAAAAAATTTGTTTCACAAAATTACGGTCTCGTAGTATACTACGTAGTACAGTACGCCACCGAAAGAGCACGCATTTATTAAATGTGTTTATATAAATTTATATTAAAATTATTTTTATCATAATTCTGATAATCTAGAGCATTGATTAAGCCAATAGAATATTAAAATTTTAACAAAAAATTTGTTTGCACAAAATTACGGTCTCGTAGTATACTACGTAGTACAGTACGCCACCGAAAGAGCACGCATTTATTAAATGTGTTTATATAAATTTATATTAAAATTATTTTTATCATAATTCTGATAATCTAGAGCATCGATTAAGCCAATAAAATATTAAAATTTTAACAAAAAATTTGTTTGCACAAAATTACGGTCTCGTAGTATACTACGTAGTACAGTACGCCTCCGATAGAGCACGCATTTATTAAATGTGTTTATATAAATTTATATTAAAATTATTTTTATCATAATTCTGATAATCTAGAGCATCGATTAAGCCAATAAAATAATAAAATTTTAACAAAAAATTTGTTTGCACAAAATTACGGTCTCGTAGTATACTACGTAGTACAGTACGCCACCGAAAGAGCACGCATTTATTAAATGTGTTTATATAAATTTATATTAAAATTATTTTTATCATAATTCTGATAATCTAGAGCATCGATTAAGCCAATATAATAATAAAATTTTAACAAAAAATTTGTTTGCACAAAATTACGGTCTCGTAGTATACTACGTAGTACAGTACGCCACCGAAAGAGCACGCATTTATTAAATGTGTTTATAAAAATTATATTAAAATTACTTTTATCATAATTCTGATAATCTAGAGCATCGATTAAGCCAATAAAATATTAAAATTTTAACAAAAAAATTGTTTGCACAAAATTACGGTCTCGTAGTATACTACGTAGTACAGTACGCCTCCGATAGAGCACGCATTTATTAAATGTGTTTATATAAATTTATATTAAAATTATTTTTATCATAATTCTGATAATCTAGAGCATCGATTAAGCCAATAAAATAATAAAATTTTAACAAAAAATTTGTTTGCACAAAATTACGGTCTCGTAGTATACTACGTAGTACAGTACGCCACCGAAAGAGCACGCATTTATTAAATGTGTTTATATAAATTTATATTAAAATTATTTTTATCATAATTCTGATAATCTAGAGCATCGATTAAGCCAATATAATAATAAAATTTTAACAAAAAATTTGTTTGCACAAAATTACGGTCTCGTAGTATACTACGTAGTACAGTACGCCACCGAAAGAGCACGCATTTATTAAATGTGTTTATAAAAATTTATATTAAAATTACTTTTATCATAATTCTGATAATCTAGAGCATCGATTAAGCCAATAAAATATTAAAATTTTAACAAAAAATTTGTTTGCACAAAATTACGGTCTCGTAGTATACTACGTAGTACAGTACGCCACCGAAAGAGCACGCATTTATTAAATGTGTTTATATAAATTTATATTAAAATTATTTTTATCATAATTCTGATAATGTAGAGCATCGATTAAGCCAATAAAATAATAAAATTTTAACAAAAAATTTGTTTGCACAAAATTACGGTCTCGTAGTATACTACGTAGTACAGTACGCCACCGAAAGAGCACGCATTTATTAAATGTGTTTATATAAATTTATATTAAAATTATTTTTATCATAATTCTGATAATCTAGAGCATCGATTAAGCCAATAAAATAATAAAATTTTAACAAAAAATTTGTTTGCACAAAATTACGGTCTCGTAGTATACTACGTAGTTCAGTACGCCACCGAAAGAGCACGCATTTATTAAATGTGTTTATATAAATTTATATTAAAATTATTTTTATCATAATTCTGATAATCTAGAGCATCGATAAAGCCAATAAAATAATAAAATTTTAACAAAAAATTTGTTTGCACAAAATTACGGTCTCGTAGTATACTACGTAGTACAGTACGCCACCGAAAGAGCACGCATTTATTAAATGTGTTTATATAAATTTATATTAAAATTATTTTTATCATAATTCTGATAATCTAGAGCATCGATTAAGCCAATAAAATAATAAAATTTTAACAAAAAATTTGTTTGCACAAAATTACGGTCTCGTAGTATACTACGTAGTACAGTACGCCACCGAAAGAGCACGCATTTATTAAATGTGTTTATATAAATTTATATTAAAATTATTTTTATCATAATTCTGATAATCTAGAGCATCGATTAAGCCAATAAAATAATAAAATTTTAACAAAAAATTTGTTTGCACAAAATTACGGTCTCGTAGTATACTACGTAGTACAGTACGCCACCGAAAGAGCACGCATTTATTAAATGTGTTTATATAAATTTATATTAAAATTATTTTTATCATAATTCTGATAATCTAGAGCATCGATTAAGCCAATAAAATATTAAAATTTGAACAAAAAATTTGTTTGCACAAAATTACGGTCTCGTAGTATACTACGTAGTACAGTACGCCACCGAAAGAGCACGCATTTATTAAATGTGTTTATATAAATTTATATTAAAATTATTTTTATCATAATTCTGATAATCTAGAGCATCGATTAAGCCAATAAAATATTAAAATTTGAACAAAAAATTTGTTTGCACAAAATTACGGTCTCGTAGTATACTACGTAGTACAGTACGCCTCCGATAGAGCACGCATTTATTAAATGTGTTTATATAAATTTATATTTTAATTATTTTTATCATAATTCTGATAATCTAGAGCATCGATTAAGCCAATAAAATATTAAAATTTTAACAAAAAATTTGTTTGCACAAAATTACGGTCTCGTAGTATACTACGTAGTACAGTACGCCACCGAAAGAGCACGCATTTATTAAATGTGTTTATATAAATTTATATTAAAATTATTTTTATCATAATTCTGATAATCTAGAGCATCGATTAAGCCAATAAAATAATAAAATTTTAACAAAAAATTTGTTTGCACAAAATTACGGTCTCGTAGTATACTACGTAGTACAGTACGCCACCGAAAGAGCACGCATTTATTAAATGTGTTTATATAAATTTATATTAAAATTATTTTTATCATAATTCTGATAATCTAGAGCATCGATTAAGCCAATAAAATATTAAAATTTTAACAAAAAATTTGTTTGCACAAAATTACGGTCTCGTAGTATACTACGTAGTACAGTACGCCACCGAAAGAGCACGCATTTATTAAATGTGTTTATATAAATTTATATTAAAATTATTTTTATCATAATTCTGATAATCTAGAGCATCGATTAAGCCAATAAAATAATAAAATTTTAACAAAAAATTTTTTTGCAAAAAATTACGGTCTCGTAGTATACTACGTAGTACAGTACGCCACCGAAAGAGCACGCATTTATTAAATGTGTTTATACAAATTTATATTTTAATTATTTTTATCATAATTCTGATAATCTAGAGCATCGATTAAGCCAATAAAATAATAAAATTTTAACAAAAAATTTGTTTGCACAAAATTACGGTCTCGTAGTACACTACGTAGTACAGTACGCCACCGAAAGAGCACGCATTTATTAAATGTGTTTATATAAATTTATATTAAAATTATTTTTATCATAATTCTGATAATCTAGAGCATCGATTAAGCCAATAGAATATTAAAATTTTAACAAAAAATTTGTTTGCACAAAATTACGGTCTCGTAGTATACTACGTAGTACAGTACGCCACCGAAAGAGCACGCATTTATTAAATGTGTTTATATAAATTTATATTAAAATTATTTTTATCATAATTCTGATAACCTAGAGCATCGATTAAGCCAATAAAATAATAAAATTTTAACAAAAAATTTGTTTGCACAAAATTACGGTCTCGTAGTATACTACGTAGTACAGTAAGCCACCGAAAGAGCACGCATTTATTAAATGTGTTTATATAAATTTATATTAAAATTATTTTTATCATAATTCTGATAATCTAGAGCATCGATTAAGCCAATAAAATATTAAAATTTTAACAAAAAATTTGTTTGCACAAAATTACGGTCTCGTAGTATACTACGTAGTACAGTACGCCACCGAAAGAGCACGCATTTATTAAATGTGTTTATATAAATTTATATTAAAATTATTTTTATCATAATTCTGATAATCTAGAGCATCGATTAAGCCAATAAAATAATAAAATTTTAACAAAAAATTTGTTTGCACAAAATTACGGTCTCGTAGTATACTACGTAGTACAGTACGCCACCGAAAGAGCACGCATTTATTAAATGTGTTTATATAAATTTATATTAAAATTATTTTTATCATAATTCTGATAATCTAGAGCATCGATTAAGCCAATAGAATATTAAAATTTGAACAAAAAATTTGTTTGCACAAAATTACGGTCTCGTAGTATACTACGTAGTACAGTACGCCTCCGATAGAGCACGCATTTATTAAATGTGTTTATATAAATTTATATTTTAATTATTTTTATCATAATTCTGATAATCTAGAGCATCGATTAAGCCAATAAAATATTAAAATTTTAACAAAAAATTTGTTTGCACAAAATTACGGTCTCGTAGTATACTACGTAGTACAGTACGCCACCGAAAGAGCACGCATTTATTAAATGTGTTTATATAAATTTATATTAAAATTATTTTTATCATAATTCTGATAATCTAGAGCATCGATTAAGCCAATAAAATAATAAAATTTTAACAAAAAATTTGTTTGCACAAAATTACGGTCTCGTAGTATACTACGTAGTACAGTACGCCACCGAAAGAGCACGCATTTATTAAATGTGTTTATATAAATTTATATTTTAATTATTTTTATCATAATTCTGATAATCTAGAGCATCGATTAAGCCAATAAAATACAAAATTTTAACAAAAAATTTGTTTGCACAAAATTACGGTCTCGTAGTATACTACGTAGTACAGTACGCCACCGAAAGAGCACGCATTTATTAAATGTGTTTATATAAATTTATATTAAAATTATTTTTATCATAATTCTGATAATCTAGAGCATCGATTAAGCCAATAAAATATTAAAATTTGAACAAAAAATTTGTTTGCACAAAATTACGGTCTCGTAGTATACTACGTAGTACAGTACGCCTCCGATAGAGCACGCATTTATTAAATGTGTTTATATAAATTTATATTTTAATTATTTTTATCATAATTCTGATAATCTAGAGCATCGATTAAGCCAATAAAATATTAAAATTTTAACAAAAAATTTGTTTGCACAAAATTACGGTCTCGTAGTATACTACGTAGTACAGTACGCCACCGAAAGAGCACGCATTTATTAAATGTGTTTATATAAATTTATATTAAAATTATTTTTATCATAATTCTGATAATCTAGAGCATCGATTAAGCCAATAAAATAATAAAATTTTAACAAAAAATTTGTTTGCACAAAATTACGGTCTCGTAGTATACTACGTAGTACAGTACGCCACCGAAAGAGCACGCATTTATTAAATGTGTTTATATAAATTTATATTAAAATTATTTTTATCATAATTCTGATAATCTAGAGCATCGATTAAGCCAATAAAATATTAAAATTTTAACAAAAAATTTGTTTGCACAAAATTACGGTCTCGTAGTATACTACGTAGTACAGTACGCCACCGAAAGAGCACGCATTTATTAAATGTGTTTATATAAATTTATATTAAAATTATTTTTATCATAATTCTGATAATCTAGAGCATCGATTAAGCCAATAAAATAATAAAATTTTAACAAAAAATTTTTTTGCAAAAAATTACGGTCTCGTAGTATACTACGTAGTACAGTACGCCACCGAAAGAGCACGCATTTATTAAATGTGTTTATACAAATTTATATTTTAATTATTTTTATCATAATTCTGATAATCTAGAGCAAGCATGTCAAACTCAAATCCTAACACGGGCCAAATAAAAAATTTAAAAGTTTATTTGGGCCACAAAAATATAAAAAACTTAAATTTTTATAGTAAACAGGTTTATTTTGAAAAATATAAAAAAAGGTAAAATTAATATTTTTTCCCAGATATTTGGCAGCTTTTCTCTGCAACCATCTTTTCTACTTCGGGGGCAATCTTGTTTGCAGTGATTAATTTTAAAACTAACCCAAGATGACTGCCAGTAATTCTTGATCTGATTGGAGACTTAGTTTCATAAGAGAAAATAACTGTTCCACCGATAAGTACTTCCAAACATGGTCATAATTTCATACGCGAATCTTCGAGTGTTTTCAAATCTGGCTGGCAAACATTTGTAAAATTCAGACACTCCAACTTCAATGAATTTTGCCTTCAAATTAGAATCGCACTGGATATCGATAACCTCCATTTGCTTAAGGTTATGTACTGATTCTAAATTTATTGAGAAAATTGAAGAAAACAAAGGAAATTTGTCTTCCAACGATTTAAAATCAGCAAATCTTGTTTCAAATTCTGCTCTTAAGCTTTTTAATTATTAATTAATATTAAGCTAATTTTTCCGCGTATTTTTCATACGATGCAGTTTCACCTAAACTGGATTTATACATGTTGCATGTCCGACAATGCATTAAATTTTCATTATTCAACTGCTTTTCCCAAAGAGGTAGCTTACATTTGAATGCATTAACTTAGTCACACATGTTGGTAATGATCTGATCCTTTCCTTGCAGTTTCAAATTTAAATCGGATAAGTGTTTCGTTATATCAACCATGAAGGATAAATCTTGCAACCACACCGTATCGGAAAACAAGGTGATATCTTGATTATTGGATATTAAAAACTGACATATTTCTTCTTTCAAATTCCAAAATTGTTTAAAAACCTTGGAGCATGATAACGAACGTACCTCGGTATAGATTGACAAACCAGAATATTCGTTTTTTTGTATTGTTATGTTTTGTACTGTAATGTTTTGTACAGTTATGAATGGGCCGCAAAGTTATACGTTGTGGGCCGCATGCGGCCCGCGGGCCGCAAGTTTGACATGCTTGATCTAGAGCATCGATTAAGCCAATAAAATAATAAAATTTTAACAAAAAATTTGTTTGCACAAAATTACGGTCTCGTAGTACACTACGTAGTACAGTACGCCACCGAAAGAGCACGCATTTATTAAATGTGTTTATATAAATTTATATTAAAATTATTTTTATCATAATTCTGATAATCTAGAGCATCGATTAAGCCAATAGAATATTAAAATTTTAACAAAAAATTTGTTTGCACAAAATTACGGTCTCGTAGTATACTACGTAGTACAGTACGCCACCGAAAGAGCACGCATTTATTAAATGTGTTTATATAAATTTATATTAAAATTATTTTTATCATAATTCTGATAACCTAGAGCATCGATTAAGCCAATAAAATAATAAAATTTTAACAAAAAATTTGTTTGCACAAAATTACGGTCTCGTAGTATACTACGTAGTACAGTAAGCCACCGAAAGAGCACGCATTTATTAAATGTGTTTATATAAATTTATATTAAAATTATTTTTATCATAATTCTGATAATCTAGAGCATCGATTAAGCCAATAAAATAATAAAATTTTAACAAAAAATTTGTTTGCACAAAATTACGGTCTCGTAGTATACTACGTAGTACAGTACGCCACCGAAAGAGCACGCATTTATTAAATGTGTTTATATAAATTTATATTAAAATTATTTTTATCATAATTCTGATAATCTAGAGCATCGATTAAGCCAATAAAATAATAAAATTTTAACAAAAAATTTGTTTGCACAAAATTACGGTCTCGTAGTATACTACGTAGTACAGTACGCCACCGAAAGAGCACGCATTTATTAAATGTGTTTATATAAATTTATATTAAAATTATTTTTATCATAATTCTGATAATCTAGAGCATCGATTAAGCCAATAGAATATTAAAATTTGAACAAAAAATTTGTTTGCACAAAATTACGGTCTCGTAGTATACTACGTAGTACAGTACGCCTCCGATAGAGCACGCATTTATTAAATGTGTTTATATAAATTTATATTTTAATTATTTTTATCATAATTCTGATAATCTAGAGCATCGATTAAGCCAATAAAATATTAAAATTTTAACAAAAAATTTGTTTGCACAAAATTACGGTCTCGTAGTATACTACGTAGTACAGTACGCCACCGAAAGAGCACGCATTTATTAAATGTGTTTATATAAATTTATATTAAAATTATTTTTATCATAATTCTGATAATCTAGAGCATCGATTAAGCCAATAAAATAATAAAATTTTAACAAAAAATTTGTTTGCACAAAAGTACGGTCTCGTAGTATACTACGTAGTACAGTACGCCACCGAAAGAGCACGCATTTATTAAATGTGTTTATATAAATTTATATTTTAATTATTTTTATCATAATTCTGATAATCTAGAGCATCGATTAAGCCAATAAAATACAAAATTTTAACAAAAAATTTGTTTGCAAAAAATTACGGTCTCGTAGTATACTACCTAGTACAGTACGCCACCGAAAGAGCACGCATTTATTAAATGTGTTTATATAAATTTATATTAAAATTATTTTTATCATAATTCTGATAATCTAGAGCATCGATTAAGCCAATAGAATATTAAAATTTTAACAAAAAATTTGTTTGCACAAAATTACGGGCTCGTAGTATACTACGTAGTACAGTACGCCACCGAAAGAGCACGCATTTATTAAATGTGTTTATATAAATTTATATTAAAATTATTTTTATCATAATTCTGATAATCTAGAGCATCGATTAAGCCAATAAAATATTAAAATTTGAACAAAAAATTTGTTTGCACAAAATTACGGTCTCGTAGTATACTACGTAGTACAGTACGCCACCGAAAGAGCACGCATTTATTAAATGTGTTTATATAAATTTATATTAAAATTATTTTTATCATAATTCTGATAATCTAGAGCATCGATTAAGCCAATAAAATAATAAAATTTTAACAAAAAATTTTTTTGCAAAAAATTACGGTCTCGTAGTATACTACGTAGTACAGTACGCCACCGAAAGAGCACGCATTTATTAAATGTGTTTATATAAATTTATATTAAAATTATTTTTATCATAATTCTGATAATCTAGAGCATCGATTAAGCCAATAAAATAATAAAATTTTAACAAAAAATTTGTTTGCACAAAATTACGGTCTCGTAGTATACTACGTAGTACAGTACGCCACCGAAAGAGCACGCATTTATTAAATGTGTTTATATAAATTTATATTAAAATTATTTTTATCATAATTCTGATAATCTAGAGCATCGATTAAGCCAATAAAATACAAAATTTTAACAAAAAATTTGTTTGCAAAAAATTACGGTCTCGTAGTATACTACCTAGTACAGTACGCCACCGAAAGAGCACGCATTTATTAAATGTGTTTATATAAATTTATATTAAAATTATTTTTATCATAATTCTGATAATCTAGAGCATCGATTAAGCCAATAGAATATTAAAATTTTAACAAAAAATTTGTTTGCACAAAATTACGGGCTCGTAGTATACTACGTAGTACAGTACGCCACCGAAAGAGCACGCATTTATTAAATGTGTTTATATAAATTTATATTAAAATTATTTTTATCATAATTCTGATAACCTAGAGCATCGATTAAGCCAATAAAATAATAAAATTTTAACAAAAAATTTGTTTGCACAAAATTACGGTCTCGTAGTATACTACGTAGTACAGTACGCCACCGAAAGAGCACGCTATTATAAAGGTGTTTATATAAATTTATATTTTAATTATTTTTATCATAATTCTGATAATCTAGAGCATCGATTAAGCCAATAAAATATTAAAATTTTAACAAAAAATTTGTTTGCACAAAATTACGGTCTCGTAGTATACTACGTAGTACAGTACGCCACCGAAAGAGCACGCATTTATTAAATGTGTTTATATAAATTTATATTAAAATTATTTTTATCATAATTCTGATAATCTAGAGCATCGATTAAGCCAATAAAATATTAAAATTTTAACAAAAAATTTGTTTGCACAAAATTACGGTCTCGTAGTATACTACGTAGTACAGTACGCCACCGAAAGAGCACGCATTTATTAAATGTGTTTATATAAATTTATATTAAAATTATTTTTATCATAATTCTGATAATCTAGAGCATCGATTAAGCCAATAAAATAATAAAATTTTAACAAAAAATTTGTTTGCACAAAATTACGGTCTCGTAGTATACTACGTAGTACAGTACGCCACCGAAAGAGCACGCATTTATTAAATGTGTTTATATAAATTTATATTAAAATTATTTTTATCATAATTCTGATAATCTAGAGCATCGATTAAGCCAATAAAATACAAAATTTTAACAAAAAATTTGTTTGCAAAAAATTACGGTCTCGTAGTATACTACCTAGTACAGTACGCCTCCGAAAGAGCACGCATTTATTAAATGTGTTTATATAAATTTATATTAAAATTATTTTTATCATAATTCTGATAATCTAGAGCATCGATTAAGCCAATAGAATATTAAAATTTTAACAAAAAATTTGTTTGCACAAAATTACGGGCTCGTAGTATACTACGTAGTACAGTACGCCACCGAAAGAGCACGCATTTATTAAATGTGTTTATATAAATTTATATTAAAATTATTTTTATCATAATTCTGATAACCTAGAGCATCGATTAAGCCAATAAAATAATAAAATTTTAACAAAAAATTTGTTTGCACAAAATTACGGTCTCGTAGTATACTACGTAGTACAGTACGCCACCGAAAGAGCACGCCATTATAAAGGTGTTTATATAAATTTATATTTTAATTATTTTTATCATAATTCTGATAATCTAGAGCATCGATTAAGCCAATAAAATATTAAAATTTTAACAAAAAATTTGTTTGCACAAAATTACGGTCTCGTAGTATACTACGTAGTACAGTACGCCACCGAAAGAGCACGCATTTATTAAATGTGTTTATATAAATTTATATTAAAATTATTTTTATCATAATTCTGATAATCTAGAGCATCGATTAAGCCAACAAAATAATAAAATTTTAACAAAAAATTTGTTTGCACAAAGTTACGGTCTCGTAGTATACTACGTAGTACAGTACGCCACCGAAAGAGCACTCATTTATTAAATGTGTTTATATAAATTTATATTAAAATTATTTTTATCATAATTCTGATAATCTAGAGCATCGATTAAGCCAATAAAATAATAAAATTTTAACAAAAAATTTGTTTGCACAAAATTACGGTCTCGTAGTATACTACGTAGTACAGTACGCCACCGAAAGAGCACGCATTTATTAAATGTGTTTATATAAATTTATATTAAAATTATTTTTATCATAATTCTGATAATCTAGAGCATCGATTAAGCCAATAAAATAATAAAATTTTAACAAAAAATTTGTTTGCACAAAATTACGGTCTCGTAGTATACTACGTAGTACAGTACGCCACCGAAAGAGCACGCATTTATTAAATGTGTTTATATAAATTTATATTAAAATTATTTTTATCATAATTCTGATAATCTAGAGCATCGATTAAGCCAATAAAATAATAAAATTTTAACAAAAAATTTGTTTGCACAAAATTACGGTCTCGTAGTATACTACGTAGTACAGTACGCCACCGAAAGAGCACGCATTTATTAAATGTGTTTATATAAATTTATATTAAAATTATTTTTATCATAATTCTGATAATCTAGAGCATCGATTAAGCCAATAAAATATTAAAATTTGAACAAAAAATTTGTTTGCACAAAATTACGGTCTCGTAGTATACTACGTAGTACAGTACGCCACCGAAAGAGCACGCATTTATAAAATGTGTTTATATAAATTTATATTAAAATTATTTTTATCATAATTCTGATAATCTAGAGCATCGATTAAGCCAATAAAATAATAAAATTTTAACAAAAAATTTGTTTGCACAAAATTACGGTCTCGTAGTATACTACGTAGTACAGTACGCCACCGAAAGAGCACGCATTTATTAAATGTGTTTATATAAATTTATATTAAAATTATTTTTATCATAATTCTGATAATCTAGAGCATCGATTAAGCCAATAAAATAATAAAATTTTAACAAAAAATTTGTTTGCACAAAATTACGGTCTCGTAGTATACTACGTAGTACAGTACGCCACCGAAAGAGCACGCATTTATTAAATGTGTTTATATAAATTTATATTTTAATTATTTTTATCATAATTCTGATAATCTAGAGCATCGATTAAGCCAATAAAATACAAAATTTTAACAAAAAATTTGTTTGCAAAAAATTACGGTCTCGTAGTATACTACCTAGTACAGTACGCCACCGAAAGAGCACGCATTTATTAAATGTGTTTATATAAATTTATATTAAAATTATTTTTATCATAATTCTGATAATCTAGAGCATCGATTAAGCCAATAGAATATTAAAATTTTAACAAAAAATTTGTTTGCACAAAATTACGGGCTCGTAGTATACTACGTAGTACAGTACGCCACCGAAAGAGCACGCATTTATTAAATGTGTTTATATAAATTTATATTACAATTATTTTTATCATAATTCTGATAACCTAGAGCATCGATTAAGCCAATAAAATAATAAAATTTTAACAAAAAATTTGTTTGCACAAAATTACGGTCTCGTAGTATACTACGTAGTACAGTACGCCACCGAAAGAGCACGCATTTATTAAATGTGTTTATATAAATTTATATTAAAATTACTTTTATCATAATTCTGATAATCTAGAGCATCGATTAAGCCAATAAAATAATAAAATTTTAACAAAAAATTTGTTTGCACAAAATTACGGTCTCGTAGTATACTACGTAGTACAGTACGCCTCCGAAAGAGCACGCATTTATTAAATGTGTTTATATAAATTTATATTAAAATTATTTTTATCATAATTCTGATAATCTAGAGCATCGATTAAGCCAATAAAGTAATAAAATTTTAACAAAAAATTTGTTTGCACAAAATTACGGTCTCGTAGTATACTACGTAGTACAGTACGCCACCGAAAGAGCACGCATTTATTAAATGTGTTTATATAAATTTATATTAAAATTATTTTTATCATAATTCTGATAATCTAGAGCATCGATTAAGCCAATAAAATAATAAAATTTTAACAAAAAATTTGTTTGCACAAAATTACGGTCTCGTAGTATACTACGTAGTACAGTACGCCACCGAAAGAGCACGCATTTATTAAATGTGTTTATATAAATTTATATTAAAATTATTTTTATCATAATTCTGATAATCTAGAGCATCGATTAAGCCAATAAAATAACAAAATTTTAACAAAAAATTTGTTTGCACAAAATTACGGTCTCGTAGTATACTACGTAGTACAGTACGCCACCGAAAGAGCACGCATTTATTAAATGTGTTTATATAAATTTATATTAAAATTATTTTTATCATAATTCTGATAATCTAGAGCATCGATTAAGCCAATAAAATAATAAAATTTTAACAAAAAATTTGTTTGCACAAAATTACGGTCTCGTAGTATACTACGTAGTACAGTACGCCACCGAAAGAGCACGCATTTATTAAATGTGTTTATATAAATTTATTTTAAAATTATTTTTATCATAATTCTGATAATCTAGAGCATCGATTAAGCCAATAAAATATTAAAATTTTAACAAAAAATTTGTTTGCACAAAATTACGGTCTCGTAGTATACTACGTAGTACAGTACGCCACCGAAAGAGCACGCATTTATTAAATGTGTTTATATAAATTTATATTAAAATTATTTTTATCATAATTCTGATAATCTAGAGCATCGATTAAGCCAATAAAATATTAAAATTTTAACAAAAAATTTGTTTGCACAAAATTACGGTCTCGTAGTATACTACGTAGTACAGTACGCCTCCGATAGAGTACGCATTTATTAAATGTGTTTATATAAATTTATATTAAAATTATTTTTATCATAATTCTGATAATCTAGAGCATCGATTAAGCCAATAAAATAATAAAATTTTAACAAAAAATTTGTTTGCACAAAATTACGGTCTCGTAGTATACTACGTAGTACAGTACGCCACCGAAAGAGCACGCATTTATTAAATGTGTTTATATAAATTTATATTAAAATTATTTGTATCATAATTCTGATAATCTAGAGCATCGATTAAGCCAATAGAATATTAAAATTTTAACAAAAAATTTGTTTGCACAAAATTACGGGCTCGTATTATACTACGTAGTACAGTACGCCACCGAAAGAGCACGCATTTATTAAATGTGTTTATATAAATTTATATTAAAATTATTTTTATCATAATTCTGATAATCTAGAGCATCGATTAAGCCAATAAAATATTAAAATTTTAACAAAAAATTTGTTTGCACAAAATTACGGTCTCGTAGTATACTACGTAGTACAGTACGCCACCGAAAGAGCACGCATTTATTAAATGTGTTTATATAAATTTATATTAAAATTATTTTTATCATAATTCTGATAATCTAGAGCATCGATTAAGCCAATAAAATATTAAAATTTAACCAAAAAATTTGTTTCACAAAATTACGGTCTCGTAGTATACTACGTAGTACAGTACGCCACCGAAAGAGCACGCATTTATTAAATGTGTTTATATAAATTTATATTTTAATTATTTTTATCATAATTCTGATAATCTAGAGCATTGATTAAGCCAATAGAATATTAAAATTTTAACAAAAAATTTGTTTGCACAAAATTACGGTCTCGTAGTATACTACGTAGTACAGTACGCCACCGAAAGAGCACGCATTTATTAAATGTGTTTATATAAATTTATATTAAAATTATTTTTATCATAATTCTGATAATCTAGAGCATCGATTAAGCCAATAAAATATTAAAATTTTAACAAAAAATTTGTTTGCACAAAATTACGGTCTCGTAGTATACTACGTAGTACAGTACGCCTCCGATAGAGCACGCATTTATTAAATGTGTTTATATAAATTTATATTAAAATTATTTTTATCATAATTCTGATAATCTAGAGCATCGATTAAGCCAATAAAATAATAAAATTTTAACAAAAAATTTGTTTGCACAAAATTACGGTCTCGTAGTATACTACGTAGTACAGTACGCCACCGAAAGAGCACGCATTTATTAAATGTGTTTATATAAATTTATATTAAAATTATTTTTATCATAATTCTGATAATCTAGAGCATCGATTAAGCCAATATAATAATAAAATTTTAACAAAAAATTTGTTTGCACAAAATTACGGTCTCGTAGTATACTACGTAGTACAGTACGCCACCGAAAGAGCACGCATTTATTAAATGTGTTTATAAAAATTTATATTAAAATTACTTTTATCATAATTCTGATAATCTAGAGCATCGATTAAGCCAATAAAATATTAAAATTTTAACAAAAAATTTGTTTGCACAAAATTACGGTCTCGTAGTATACTACGTAGTACAGTACGCCTCCGATAGAGCACGCATTTATTAAATGTGTTTATATAAATTTATATTAAAATTATTTTTATCATAATTCTGATAATCTAGAGCATCGATTAAGCCAATAAAATAATAAAATTTTAACAAAAAATTTGTTTGCACAAAATTACGGTCTCGTAGTATACTACGTAGTACAGTACGCCACCGAAAGAGCACGCATTTATTAAATGTGTTTATATAAATTTATATTAAAATTATTTTTATCATAATTCTGATAATCTAGAGCATCGATTAAGCCAATATAATAATAAAATTTTAACAAAAAATTTGTTTGCACAAAATTACGGTCTCGTAGTATACTACGTAGTACAGTACGCCACCGAAAGAGCACGCATTTATTAAATGTGTTTATAAAAATTTATATTAAAATTACTTTTATCATAATTCTGATAATCTAGAGCATCGATTAAGCCAATAAAATATTAAAATTTTAACAAAAAATTTGTTTGCACAAAATTACGGTCTCGTAGTATACTACGTAGTACAGTACGCCACCGAAAGATTACGCATTTATTAAATGTGTTTATATAAATTTATATTAAAATTATTTTTATCATAATTCTGATAATGTAGAGCATCGATTAAGCCAATAAAATAATAAAATTTTAACAAAAAATTTGTTTGCACAAAATTACGGTCTCGTAGTATACTACGTAGTACAGTACGCCACCGAAAGAGCACGCATTTATTAAATGTGTTTATATAAATTTATATTAAAATTATTTTTATCATAATTCTGATAATCTAGAGCATCGATTAAGCCAATAAAATAATAAAATTTTAACAAAAAATTTGTTTGCACAAAATTACGGTCTCGTAGTATACTACGTAGTTCAGTACGCCACCGAAAGAGCACGCATTTATTAAATGTGTTTATATAAATTTATATTAAAATTATTTTTATCATAATTCTGATAATCTAGAGCATCGATAAAGCCAATAAAATAATAAAATTTTAACAAAAAATTTGTTTGCACAAAATTACGGTCTCGTAGTATACTACGTAGTACAGTACGCCACCGAAAGAGCACGCATTTATTAAATGTGTTTATATAAATTTATATTAAAATTATTTTTATCATAATTCTGATAATCTAGAGCATCGATTAAGCCAATAAAATAATAAAATTTTAACAAAAAATTTGTTTGCACAAAATTACGGTCTCGTAGTATACTACGTAGTACAGTACGCCACCGAAAGAGCACGCATTTATTAAATGTGTTTATATAAATTTATATTAAAATTATTTTTATCATAATTCTGATAATCTAGAGCATCGATTAAGCCAATAAAATAATAAAATTTTAACAAAAAATTTGTTTGCACAAAATTACGGTCTCGTAGTATACTACGTAGTACAGTACGCCACCGAAAGAGCACGCATTTATTAAATGTGTTTATATAAATTTATATTAAAATTATTTTTATCATAATTCTGATAATCTAGAGCATCGATTAAGCCAATAAAATATTAAAATTTGAACAAAAAATTTGTTTGCACAAAATTACGGTCTCGTAGTATACTACGTAGTACAGTACGCCTCCGATAGAGCACGCATTTATTAAATGTGTTTATATAAATTTATATTTTAATTATTTTTATCATAATTCTGATAATCTAGAGCATCGATTAAGCCAATAAAATATTAAAATTTTAACAAAAAATTTGTTTGCACAAAATTACGGTCTCGTAGTATACTACGTAGTACAGTACGCCACCGAAAGAGCACGCATTTATTAAATGTGTTTATATAAATTTATATTAAAATTATTTTTATCATAATTCTGATAATCTAGAGCATCGATTAAGCCAATAAAATAATAAAATTTTAACAAAAAATTTGTTTGCACAAAATTACGGTCTCGTAGTATACTACGTAGTACAGTACGCCACCGAAAGAGCACGCATTTATTAAATGTGTTTATATAAATTTATATTAAAATTATTTTTATCATAATTCTGATAATCTAGAGCATCGATTAAGCCAATAAAATATTAAAATTTGAACAAAAAATTTGTTTGCACAAAATTACGGTCTCGTAGTATACTACGTAGTACAGTACGCCACCGAAAGAGCACGCATTTATTAAATGTGTTTATATAAATTTATATTAAAATTATTTTTATCATAATTCTGATAATCTAGAGCATCGATTAAGCCAATAAAATAATAAAATTTTAACAAAAAATTTTTTTGCAAAAAATTACGGTCTCGTAGTATACTACGTAGTACAGTACGCCACCGAAAGAGCACGCATTTATTAAATGTGTTTATACAAATTTATATTTTAATTATTTTTATCATAATTCTGATAATCTAGAGCATCGATTAAGCCAATAAAATAATAAAATTTTAACAAAAAATTTGTTTGCACAAAATTACGGTCTCGTAGTACACTACGTAGTACAGTACGCCACCGAAAGAGCACGCATTTATTAAATGTGTTTATATAAATTTATATTAAAATTATTTTTATCATAATTCTGATAATCTAGAGCATCGATTAAGCCAATAGAATATTAAAATTTTAACAAAAAATTTGTTTGCACAAAATTACGGGCTCGTAGTATACTACGTAGTACAGTACGCCACCGAAAGAGCACGCATTTATTAAATGTGTTTATATAAATTTATATTAAAATTATTTTTATCATAATTCTGATAACCTAGAGCATCGATTAAGCCAATAAAATAATAAAATTTTAACAAAAAATTTGTTTGGACAAAATTACGGTCTCGTAGTATACTACGTAGTACAGTACGCCACCGAAAGAGCACGCATTTATTAAATGTGTTTATAAAAATTTATATTAAAATTACTTTTATCATAATTCTGATAATCTAGAGCATCGATTAAGCCAATAAAATATTAAAATTTTAACAAAAAATTTGTTTGCACAAAATTACGGTCTCGTAGTATACTACGTAGTACAGTACGCCACCGAAAGAGCACGCATTTATTAAATGTGTTTATATAAATTTATATTAAAATTATTTTTATCATAATTCTGATAATCTAGAGCATCGATTAAGCCAATAAAATAATAAAATTTTAACAATAAATTTGTTTGCACAAAATTACGGTCTCGTAATATACTACGTAGTACAGTACGCCACCGAAAGAGCACGCATTTATTAAATGTGTTTATATAAATTTATATTAAAATTATTTGTATCATAATTCTGATAATCTAGAGCATCGATTAAGCCAATAGAATATTAAAATTTGAACAAAAAATTTGTTTGCACAAAATTACGGTCTCGTAGTATACTACGTAGTACAGTACGCCTCCGATAGAGCACGCATTTATTAAATGTGTTTATATAAATTTATATTTTAATTATTTTTATCATAATTCTGATAATCTAGAGCATCGATTAAGCCAATAAAATATTAAAATTTTAACAAAAAATTTGTTTGCACAAAATTACGGTCTCGTAGTATACTACGTAGTACAGTACGCCACCGAAAGAGCACGCATTTATTAAATGTGTTTATATAAATTTATATTAAAATTATTTTTATCATAATTCTGATAATCTAGAGCATCGATTAAGCCAATAAAATAATAAAATTTTAACAAAAAATTTGTTTGCACAAAATTACGGTCTCGTAGTATACTACGTAGTACAGTACGCCACCGAAAGAGCACGCATTTATTAAATGTGTTTATATAAATTTATATTTTAATTATTTTTATCATAATTCTGATAATCTAGAGCATCGATTAAGCCAATAAAATACAAAATTTTAACAAAAAATTTGTTTGCAAAAAATTACGGTCTCGTAGTATACTACCTAGTACAGTACGCCACCGAAAGAGCACGCATTTATTAAATGTGTTTATATAAATTTATATTAAAATTATTTTTATCATAATTCTGATAATCTAGAGCATCGATTAAGCCAATAGAATATTAAAATTTTAACAAAAAATTTGTTTGCACAAAATTACGGGCTCGTAGTATACTACGTAGTACAGTACGCCACCGAAAGAGCACGCATTTATTAAATGTGTTTATATAAATTTATATTACAATTATTTTTATCATAATTCTGATAACCTAGAGCATCGATTAAGCCAATAAAATAATAAAATTTTAACAAAAAATTTGTTTGCACAAAATTACGGTCTCGTAGTATACTACGTAGTACAGTACGCCACCGAAAGAGCACGCATTTATTAAATGTGTTTATATAAATTTATATTAAAATTACTTTTATCATAATTCTGATAATCTAGAGCATCGATTAAGCCAATAAAATAATAAAATTTTAACAAAAAATTTGTTTGCACAAAATTACGGTCTCGTAGTATACTACGTAGTACAGTACGCCTCCGAAAGAGCACGCATTTATTAAATGTGTTTATATAAATTTATATTAAAATTATTTTTATCATAATTCTGATAATCTAGAGCATTGATTAAGCCAATAAAGTAATAAAATTTTAACAAAAAATTTGTTTGCACAAAATTACGGTCTCGTAGTATACTACGTAGTACAGTACGCCACCGAAAGAGCACGCATTTATTAAATGTGTTTATATAAATGTATATTAAAATTATTTTTATCATAATTCTGATATTCTAGAGCATCGATTAAGCCAATAAAATATTAAAATTTTAACAAAAAATTTGTTTTCACACAATTACGGTCTCGTAGTATACTACGTAGTACAGTACGCCACCGAAAGAGCACGCATTTATTAAATGTGTTTATATAAATTTATATTAAAATTATTTTTATCATAATTCTGATATTCTAGAGCATCGATTAAGCCAATAAAATATTAAAATTTTAACAAAAAATTTGTTTTCACACAATTACGGTCTCGTAGTATACTACGTAGTACAGTACGCCACCGAAAGAGCACGCATTTATTAAATGTGTTTATATAAATTTATATTTAAATTATTTTTATCATAATTCTGATAATCTAGAGCATACGTAAAATTTTAACAAAAAATTTGTTTGCACAAAATTACGGTCTCGTATAGTATACTACGTAGTACAGTACGCCACCGAAAGAGCACGCATTTATTAAATGTGTTTATATAAATTTATATTAAAATTATTTTTATCATAATTCTGATAATCTAGAGCATCGATTAAGCCAATAAAATAATAAAATTTTAACAAAAAATTTGTTTGCACAAAATTACGGTCTCGTAGTATACTACGTAGTACAGTACGCCACCGAAAGAGCACGCATTTATTAAATGTGTTTATATAAATTTATATTAAAATTATTTTTATCATAATTCTGATAATCTAGAGCATCGATTAAGCCAATAAAATAATAAAATTTTAACAAAAAATTTGTTTGCACAAAATTACGGTCTCGTAGTATACTATGTAGTACAGTACGCCACCGAAAGAGCACGCATTTATTAAATGTGTTTATATAAATTTATATTAAAATTATTTTTATCATAATTCTGATAATCTAGAGCATCGATTAAGCCAATAAAATAATAAAATTTTAACAAAAAATTTGTTTGCACAAAATTACGGTCTCGTAGTATACTACGTAGTACAGTACGCCACCGAAAGAGCACGCATTTATTAAATGTGTTTATATAAATTTATATTAAAATTATTTTTATCATAATTCTGATAATCTAGAGCATCGATTAAGCCAATAAAATATTAAAATTTGAACAAAAAATTTGTTTGCACAAAATTACGGTCTCGTAGTATACTACGTAGTACAGTACGCCACCGAAAGAGCACGCATTTATTAAATGTGTTTATATAAATTTATATTAAAATTATTTTTATCATAATTCTGATAATCTAGAGCATCGATTAAGCCAATAAAATAATAAAATTTTAACAAAAAATTTTTTTGCAAAAAATTACGGTCTCGTAGTATACTACGTAGTACAGTACGCCACCGAAAGAGCACGCATTTATTAAATGTGTTTATATAAATTTATATTAAAATTATTTTTATCATAATTCTGATAATCTAGAGCATCGATTAAGCCAATAAAATAATAAAATTTTAACAAAAAATTTGTTTGCACAAAATTACGGTCTCGTAGTATACTACGTAGTACAGTACGCCACCGAAAGAGCACGCATTTATTAAATGTGTTTATATAAATTTATATTTTAATTATTTTTATCATAATTCTGATAATCTAGAGCATCGATTAAGCCAATAAAATACAAAATTTTAACAAAAAATTTGTTTGCAAAAAATTACGGTCTCGTAGTATACTACCTAGTACAGTACGCCACCGAAAGAGCACGCATTTATTAAATGTGTTTATATAAATTTATATTAAAATTATTTTTATCATAATTCTGATAATCTAGAGCATCGATTAAGCCAATAGAATATTAAAATTTTAACAAAAAATTTGTTTGCACAAAATTACGGGCTCGTAGTATACTACGTAGTACAGTACGCCACCGAAAGAGCACGCATTTATTAAATGTGTTTATATAAATTTATATTACAATTATTTTTATCATAATTCTGATAACCTAGAGCATCGATTAAGCCAATAAAATAATAAAATTTTAACAAAAAATTTGTTTGCACAAAATTACGGTCTCGTAGTATACTACGTAGTACAGTACGCCACCGAAAGAGCACGCATTTATTAAATGTGTTTATATAAATTTATATTAAAATTACTTTTATCATAATTCTGATAATCTAGAGCATCGATTAAGCCAATAAAATAATAAAATTTTAACAAAAAATTTGTTTGCACAAAATTACGGTCTCGTAGTATACTACGTAGTACAGTACGCCTCCGAAAGAGCACGCATTTATTAAATGTGTTTATATAAATTTATATTAAAATTATTTTTATCATAATTCTGATAATCTAGAGCATCGATTAAGCCAATAAAATAACAAAATTTTAACAAAAAATTTGTTTGCACAAAATTACGGTCTCGTAGTATACTACGTAGTACAGTACGCCACCGAAAGAGCACGCATTTATTAAATGTGTTTATATAAATTTATATTAAAATTATTTTTATCATAATTCTGATAATCTAGAGCATCGATTAAGCCAATAGAATATTAAAATTTAAACAAAAAATTTGTTTGCACAAAATTACGGTCTCGTAGTATACTACGTAGTACAGTACGCCTCCGATAGAGCACGCATTTATTAAATGTGTTTATATAAATTTATATTAAAATTATTTTTATCATAATTCTGATAACCTAGAGCATCGATTAAGCCAATAAAATATTAAAATTATAACAAAAAATTTGTTTGCACAAAATTACGGTCTCGTAGTATACTACGTAGTACAGTACGCCACCGAAAGAGCACGCATTTATTAAATGTGTTTATATAAATTTATATTAAAATTATTTTTATCATAATTCTGATAACCTAGAGCATCGATTAAGCCAATAAAATAATAAAATTTTAACAAAAAATTTGTTTGCACAAAATTACGGTCTCGTAGTATACTACGTAGTACAGTACGCCACCGAAAGAGCACGCATTTATTAAATGTGTTTATATAAATTTATATTAAAATTATTTTTATCATAATTCTGATAATCTAGAGCATCGATTAAGCCAATAAAATAATAAAATTTTAACAAAAAATTTATTTGCACAAAATTACGGTCTCGTAGTATACTACGTAGTACAGTACGCCACCGAAAGAGCACGCATTTATTAAATGTGTTTATATAAATTTATATTAAAATTATTTTTATCATAATTCTGATAATCTAGAGCATCGATTAAGCCAATAAAATAACAAAATTTTAACAAAAAATTTGTTTGCACAAAATTACGGTCTCGTAGTATACTACGTAGTACAGTACGCCACCGAAAGAGCACGCATTTATTAAATATGTTTATATAAATTTATATTAAAATTATTTTTATCATAATTCTGATAATCTAGAGCATCGATTAAGCCAATAAAATAATAAAATTTTAACAAAAAATTTGTTTGCACAAAATTACGGTCTCGTAGTATACTACATAGTACAGTACGCCACCGAAAGAGCACGCATTTATTAAATGTGTTTATATAAATTTATATTAAAATTATTTTTATCATAATTCTGATAATCTAGAGCATCGATTAAGCCAATAAAATAACAAAATTTTAACAAAAAATTTGTTTGCACAAAATTACGGTCTCGTAGTATACTACGTAGTACAGTACGCCACCGAAAGAGCACGCATTTATTAAATGTGTTTATATAAATTTATATTTTAATTATTTTTATCATAATTCTGATAATCTAGAGCATCGATTAAGCCAATAAAATAATAAAATTTTAACAAAAAATTTGTTTGCACAAAATTACGGTCTCGTAGTATACTACGTAGTACAGTACGCCACCGAAAGAGCACGCATTTATTAAATGTGTTTATATACATTTATATTAAAATTATTTTTATCATAATTCTGATAATCTAGAGCATCGATTAAGCCAATAAAATAACAAAATTTTAACAAAAAATTTGTTTGCACAAAATTACGGTCTCGTAGTATACTACGTAGTACAGTACGCCACCGAAAGAGCACGCATTTATTAAATGTGTTTATATAAATTTATATTAAAATTATTTTTATCATAATTCTGATAATCTAGAGCATCGATTAAGCCAATAGAATATTAAAATTTTAACAAAAAATTTGTTTGCACAAAATTACGGTCTCGTAGTATACTACGTAGTACAGTACGCCACCGAAAGAGCACGCATTTATTAAATGTGTTTATATAAATTTATATTAAAATTATTTTTATCATAATTCTGATAATCTAGAGCATCGATTAAGCCAATAGAATATTAAAATTTTAACAAAAAATTTGTTTGCACAAAATTACGGGCTCGTAGTATACTACGTAGTACAGTACGCCACCGAAAGAGCACGCATTTATTAAATGTGTTTATATAAATTTATATTAAAATTATTTTTATCATAATTCTGATAATCTAGAGCATCGATTAAGCCAATAAAATAATAAAATTTTAACAAAAAATTTGTTTGCACAAAATTACGGTCTCCTAGTATACTACGTAGTACAGTACGCCACCGAAAGAGCACGCATTTATTAAATGTGTTTATATAAATTTATATTAAAATTATTTTTATCATAATTCTGATAATCTAGAGCATCGATTAAGCCAATAAAATAATAAAATTTTAACAAACAATTTGTTTGCACAAAATTACGGTCTCGTAGTATACTACGTAGTACAGTACGCCACCGAAAGAGCACGCATTTATTAAATGTGTTTATATAAATTTATATTAAAATTATTTTTATCATAATTCTGATAACCTAGAGCATCGATTAAGCCAATAAAATAATAAAATTTTAACAAAAAATTTGTTTGCACAAAATTACGGTCTCGTAGTATACTACGTAGTACAGTACGCCACCGAAAGAGCACGCATTTATTAAATGTGTTTATATAAATTTATATTAAAATTATTTTTATCATAATTCTGATAATCTAGAGCATCGATTAAGCCAATAAAATAACAAAATTTTAACAAAACATTTGTTTGCACAAAATTACGGTCTCGTAGTATACTACGTAGTACAGTACGCCACCGAAAGAGCACGCATTTATTAAATGTGTTTATATAAATTTATATTAAAATTATTTTTATCATAATTCTGATAATCTAGAGCATCGATTAAGCCAATAAAATAATAAAATTTTAACAAAAAATTTGTTTGCACAAAATTACGGTCTCGTAGTATACTACGTAGTACAGTACGCCACCGAAAGAGCACGCATTTATTAAATGTGTTTATATAAATTTATTTTAAAATTATTTTTATCATAATTCTGATAATCTAGAGCATCGATTAAGCCAATAAAATATTAAAATTTTAACAAAAAATTTGTTTGCACAAAATTACGGTCTCGTAGTATACTACGTAGTACAGTACGCCACCGAAAGAGCACGCATTTATTAAATGTGTTTATATAAATTTATATTAAAATTATTTTTATCATAATTCTGATAATCTAGAGCATCGATTAAGCCAATAAAATATTAAAATTTTAACAAAAAATTTGTTTGCACAAAATTACGGTCTCGTAGTATACTACGTAGTACAGTACGCCTCCGATAGAGTACGCATTTATTAAATGTGTTTATATAAATTTATATTAAAATTATTTTTATCATAATTCTGATAATCTAGAGCATCGATTAAGCCAATAAAATAATAAAATTTTAACAAAAAATTTGTTTGCACAAAATTACGGTCTCGTAGTATACTACGTAGTACAGTACGCCACCGAAAGAGCACGCATTTATTAAATGTGTTTATATAAATTTATATTAAAATTATTTTTATCATAATTCTGATAATCTAGAGCATCGATTAAGCCAATAGAATATTAAAATTTTAACAAAAAATTTGTTTGCACAAAATTACGGGCTCGTATTATACTACGTAGTACAGTACGCCACCGAAAGAGCACGCATTTATTAAATGTGTTTATATAAATTTATATTAAAATTATTTTTATCATAATTCTGATAATCTAGAGCATCGATTAAGCCAATAAAATATTAAAATTTTAACAAAAAATTTGTTTGCACAAAATTACGGTCTCGTAGTATACTACGTAGTACAGTACGCCACCGAAAGAGCACGCATTTATTAAATGTGTTTATATAAATTTATATTAAAATTATTTTTATCATAATTCTGATAATCTAGAGCATCGATTAAGCCAATAAAATATTAAAATTTTAACAAAAAATTTGTTTCACAAAATTACGGTCTCGTAGTATACTACGTAGTACAGTACGCCACCGAAAGAGCACGCATTTATTAAATGTGTTTATATAAATTTATATTTTAATTATTTTTATCATAATTCTGATAATCTAGAGCATTGATTAAGCCAATAGAATATTAAAATTTTAACAAAAAATTTGTTTGCACAAAATTACGGTCTCGTAGTATACTACGTAGTACAGTACGCCACCGAAAGAGCACGCATTTATTAAATGTGTTTATATAAATTTATATTAAAATTATTTTTATCATAATTCTGATAATCTAGAGCATCGATTAAGCCAATAAAATATTAAAATTTTAACAAAAAATTTGTTTGCACAAAATTACGGTCTCGTAGTATACTACGTAGTACAGTACGCCTCCGATAGAGCACGCATTTATTAAATGTGTTTATATAAATTTATATTAAAATTATTTTTATCATAATTCTGATAATCTAGAGCATCGATTAAGCCAATAAAATAATAAAATTTTAACAAAAAATTTGTTTGCACAAAATTACGGTCTCGTAGTATACTACGTAGTACAGTACGCCACCGAAAGAGCACGCATTTATTAAATGTGTTTATATAAATTTATATTAAAATTATTTTTATCATAATTCTGATAATCTAGAGCATCGATTAAGCCAATATAATAATAAAATTTTAACAAAAAATTTGTTTGCACAAAATTACGGTCTCGTAGTATACTACGTAGTACAGTACGCCACCGAAAGAGCACGCATTTATTAAATGTGTTTATAAAAATGTATATTCAAATTACTTTTATCATAATTCTGATAATCTAGAGCATCGATTAAGCCAATAAAATATTAAAATTTTAACAAAAAATTTGTTTGCACAAAATTACGGTCTCGTAGTATACTACGTAGTACAGTACGCCACCGAAAGAGCACGCATTTATTAAATGTGTTTATATAAATTTATATTTAAATTATTTTTATCATAATTCTGATAATCTAGAGCATCGATTAAGCCATTAAAATAATAAAATTTTAACAAAAAATTTGTTTGCACAAAATTACGGTCTCGTAGTATACTACGTAGTACAGTACGCCACCGAAAGAGCACGCATTTATTAAATGTGTTTATATAAATTTATATTAAAATTATTTTTATCATAATTCTGATAATCTAGAGCATCGATTAAGCCAATAAAATAATAAAATTTTAACAAAAAATTTGTTTGCACAAAATTACGGTCTCGTCGTATACTACGTAGTACAGTACGCCTCCGATAGAGCACGCATTTATTAAATGTGTTTATATAAATTTATATTAAAATTATTTTTATCATAATTCTGATAATCTAGAGCATCGATTAAGCCAATAAAATAATAAAATTTTAACAAAAAATTTGTTTGCACAAAATTACGGTCTCGTAGTATACTACGTAGTACAGTACGCCTCCGAAAGAGCACGCATTTATTAAATGTGTTTATTTAAATTTATATTAAAATTATTTTTATCATAATTCTGATAACCTAGAGCATCGATTAAGCCAATAAAATAATAAAATTTTAACAAAAAATTTGTTTGCACAAAATTACCGTCTCGTAGTATACTACGTAGTACAGTACGCCACCGAAAGAGCACGCATTTATTAAATGTGTTTATATAAATTTATATTAAAATTATTTTTATCATAATTCTGATAATCTAGAGCATTGATTAAGCCAATAGAATATTAAAATTTTAACAAAAAATTTGTTTGCACAAAATTACGGTCTCGTAGTATACTACGTAGTACAGTACGCCACCGAAAGAGCACGCATTTATTAAATGTGTTTATATAAATTTATATTAAAATTATTTTTATCATAATTCTGATAATCCAAAGCATCGATTAAGCCAATAAAATAATAAAATTTTAACAAAAAATTTGTTTGCACAAAATTACGGTCTCGTAGTATACTACGTAGTACAGTACGCCACCGAAAGAGCACGCATTTATTAAATGTGTTTATATAAATTTATATTAAAATTATTTTTATCATAATTCTGATAATCTAGAGCATCGATTAAGCCAATAAAATAATAAAATTTTAACAAAAAATTTGTTTCCATAAAATTACGGTCTCGTAGTATACTACGTAGTACAGTACGCCTCCGAGAGAGCACGCATTTATTAAATGTGTTTATATAAATTTATATTAAAATTATTTCTATCATAATTCTGATAATCTAGAGCATCGATTAAGCCAATAAAATAATAAAATTTTAACAAAAAATTTGTTTGCACAAAATTACGGTCTCGTAGTATACTTCGTAGTACAGTACGCCACCGAAAGAGCACGCATTTATTAAATGTGTTTATATAAATTTATATTAAAATTATTTTTATCATAATTCTGATAATCTAGAGCATCGATTAAGCCAATAAAATAAGAATTATATTTTAACAAAAAATTTGTTTGCACAAAATTACGGTCTCGTAGTATACTACGTAGTACAGTACGCCACCGTAAATTACGGACTCGTAGTTATACCTACGTAGTACAGTACGCCACCGAAAGAGCACGCATTTATTAAATGTGTTTATATAAATTTATATTTAAATTATTTTTATCATAATTCTGATAATCTAGAGCATCGATTAAGCCAATAAAATAATAAAATTTTAACAAAAAATTTGTTTCCACAAAATTACGGTCTCGTAGTATACTACGTAGTACAGTACGCCTCCGATAGAGTACGCATTTATTAAATGTGTTTATATAAATTTATATTAAAATTATTTTTATCATAATTCTGATAATCTAGAGCATCGATTAAGCCAATAAAATATTAAAATTTTAACAAAAAATTTGTTTGCACAAAATTACGGTCTCATAGTATACTACGTAGTACAGTACGCCACCGAAAGAGCACGCATTTATTAAATGTGTTTATATAAATTTATATTAAAATTATTTTTATCATAATTCTGATAATCTAGAGCATCGATTAAGCCAATAAAATAATAAAATTTTAACAAAAAATTTGTTTGCACAAAATTACGGGCTCGTAGTATACTACGTAGTACAGTACGCCACCGAAAGAGCACGCATTTATTAAATGTGTTTATATAAATTTATATTTAAATTATTTTTATCATAATTCTGTAATCTAGAGCATCGATTAAGCCAATAAAATAATAAAATTTTAACAAAAAATTTGTTTCCACAAAATTACGGTCTCGTAGTATACTACGTAGTACAGTACGCCACCGAAAGAGCACGCATTTATTAAATGTGTTTATATAAATTTATATTAAAATTATTTTTATCATAATTCTGGTTATCTAGAGCATCGATTAAGCCAATAAATATTAAAATTTTAATAAAAAATTTGTTTGCACAAAATTACAGTCTCGTAGTATACTACGTAGTACAGTACGCCACCGAAAAGAGCACGCATTTATTAAATGTGTTTATATAAATTTATATTAAAATTATTTTTATCATAATTCTGATAATCTAGAGCATCGATTAAGCCAATAAAATAATAAAATTTTAACAAAAAATTTGTTTGCACAAAATTACGGTCTCGTAGTATACTACGTAGTACAGTACGCCACCGAAAGAGCACGCATTTATTAAATGTGTTTATATAAATTTATATTTAAATTATTTTTATCATAATTCTGATAATCTAGAGCATCGATTAAGCCATTAAAATAATAAAATTTTAACAAAAAATTTGTTTGCAAAAAATTACGGTCTCGTAGTATACTACGTAGTACAGTACGCCACCGAAAGAGCACGCATTTATTAAATGTGTTTATATAAATTTATATTAAAATTATTTTTATCATAATTCTGATAATCTAGAGCATCGATTAAGCCAATAAAATATTAAAAATTTTAACAAAAAATTTGTTTGCACAAAATTACGGTCTCGTAGTATACTACGTAGTACAGTACACCACCTAAAGGGCACGCATTTATTAAATGTGTTTTTATAAATTGATATTTAAATTATTTTTATCATAATTCTGATAATCTAGAGCATCGATTAAGCCAATAAAATAATAAAATTTTAACAAAAAATTTGTTTGCACAAAATTACGGTCTCGTAGTATACTACGTAGTACAGTACGCCACCGAAAGAGCACGCATTTATTAAATGTGTTTATATAAATTTATATTAAAATTATTTTTATCATAATTCTGATAATCTAGAGCATCGATTAAGCCAATAAAATATTAAAATTTTAACAAAAAATTTGTTTGCACAAAATTACGGTCTCGTAGTATACTACGTAGTACAGTACGCCACCGAAAAAGCACGCATTTATTAAATGTGTTTATATAAATTTATATTAAAATTATTTTTATCATAATTCTGATAATCTAGAGCATCGATTAAGCCAATAAAATAATAAAATTTTAACAAAAAATTTGTTTGCACAAAATTACGGTCTCGTAGTATACTACGTAGTACAGTACGCCACCGAAAGAGCACGCATTTATTAAATGTGTTTATATAAATTTATATTAAAATTATTTTTATCATAATTCTGATAATCTAGAGCATCGATTAAGCCAATAAAATAATAAAATTTTAACAAAAAATTTGTTTGCACAAAATTACGGTCTCGTAGTATACTACGTAGTACAGTACGCCTCCGATAGAGCACGTATTTATTAAATGTGTTTATATAAATTTATATTAAAATTATTTTTATCATAATTCTGATAATCTAGAGCATCGATTAAGCCAATAAAATAATAAAATTTTAACAAAAAATTTGTTTGCACAAAATTACGGTCTCGTAGTATACTACGTAGTACAGTACGCCTCCGATAGAGCACGTATTTATTAAATGTGTTTATATAAATTTATATTAAAATTATTTTTATCATAATTCTGATAATCTAGAGCATCGATTAAGCCAATAAAATAATAAAATTTTAACAAAAAATTTGTTTGCACAAAATTACGGTCTCGTAGTATACTACGTAGTACAGTACGCCACCGAAAGAGCACGCATTTATTAAATGTGTTTATATAAATTTATATTAAAATTATTTTTATCATAATTCTGATAATCTAGAGCATCGATTAAGCCAATAAAATAATAAAATTTTAACAAAAAATTTGTTTGCACAAAATTACGGTCTCGTAGTATACTACGTAGTACAGTACGCCACCGAAAGAGCACGCATTTATTAAATGTGTTTATATAAATTTATATTAAAATTATTTTTATCATAATTCTGATAATCTAGAGCATCGATTAAGCCAATAAAATATTAAAATTTTAACAAAAAATTTGTTTGCACAAAATTACGGTCTCGTAGTATACTACGTAGTACAGTACGCCACCGAAAAAGCATGCATTTATTAAATGTGTTTATATAAATTTATATTAAAATTATTTTTATCATAATTCTGATAATCTAGAGCATCGATTAAGCCAATAAAATAATAAAATTTTAACAAAAAATTTGTTTGCACAAAATTACGGTCTCGTAGTATACTACGTAGTACAGTACGCCACCGAAAGAGCACGCATTTATTAAATGTGTTTATATAAATTTATATTAAAATTATTTTTATCATAATTCTGATAATCTAGAGCATCGATTAAGCCAATAAAATAATGAAATTTTAACAAAAAATTTGTTTGCACAAAATTACGGTCTCGTAGTATACTGTGTAGTACAGTACGCCACCGAAAGAGCACGCATTTATTAAATGTGTTTATATAAATTTATATTAAAATTATTTTTATCATAATTCTGATAATCTAGAGCATCGATTAAGCCAATAAAATATTAAAATTTTAACAAAAAATTTGTTTGCACAAAATTACGGTCTCGTAGTATACTACGTAGTACAGTACGCCACCGAAAGAGCACGCATTTATTAAATGTGTTTATATAAATTTATTTTAAAATTATTTTTATCAAAATTCTGATAATCTAGAGCATCGATTAAGCCAATAAAATATTAAAATTTTAACAAAAAATTTGTTTGCACAAAATTACGGTCTCGTAGTATACTACGTAGTACAGTACGCAACCGAAAGAGCACGCATTTATTAAATGTGTTTATATAAATTTATATTAAAATTATTTTTATCATAATTCTGATAATCTAGAGCATCGATTAAGCCAATAAAATATTAAAATTTTAACAAAAAATTTGTTTGCACAAAATTACGGTCTCGTAGTATACTACGTAGTACAGTACGCCACCGAAAGAGCACGCATTTATTAAATGTGTTTATATAAATTTATATTAAAATTATTTTTATCATAATTCTGATAATCTAGAGCATCGATTAAGCCAATAAAATAATAAAATTTTAACAAAAAATTTGTTTGCACAAAATTACGGTCTCGTGGTATACTACGTAGTAACAGTACGCCACCGAAAGAGCACGCATTTATTAAATGTGTTTATATAAATTTATATTAAAATTATTTTTATCATAATTCTGATAATCTAGAGCATCGATTAAGCCAATAAAATATTAAAATTTTAACAAAAAATTGGTTTGCACAAAATTACGGTCTCGTAGTATACTACGTAGTACAGTACGCCTCCGATAGAGCACGCATTTATTAAATATGTTTATATAAATTTATATTAAAATTATTTTTATCATAATTCTGATAATCTAGAGCATCGATTAAGCCAATAAAATAATAAAATTTTAACAAAAAATTTGTTTGCACAAAATTACGGTCTCGTAGTATACTACGTAGTACAGTACGCCACCGAAAGAGCACGCATTTATTAAATGTGTTTATATAAATTTATATTAAAATTACTTTTATCATAATTCTGATAATCTAGAGCATCGATTAAGCCAATAAAATATTAAAATTTTAACAAAAAATTTGTTTGCACAAAATTACGGGCTCGTAGTATACTACGTAGTACAGTACGCCACCGAAAGAGCACGCATTTATTAAATGTGTTTATATAAATTTATATTAAAATTATTTTTATCATAATTCTGATAATCTAGAGCATCGATTAAGCCAATAAAATAATAAAATTTTAACAAAAAATTTGTTTGCACAAAATTACGGTCTCGTAGTATACTACGTAGTACAGTACGCCACCGAAAGAGCACGCATTTATTAAATGTGTTTATATAAATTTATATTAAAATTATTTTTATCATAATTCTGATAATCTAGAGCATCGATTAAGCCAATAAAATATTAAAATTTTAACAAAAAATTTGTTTGCACAAAATTACGGGCTCGTAGTATACTACGTAGTACAGTACGCCACCGAAAGAGCACGCATTTATTAAATGTGTTTATATAAATTTATATTAAAATTATTTTTATCATAATTCTGATAACCTAGAGCATCGATTAAGCCAATAAAATAATAAAATTTTAACAAAAAATTTGTTTGCACAAAATTACGGTCTCGTAGTATACTACGTAGTACAGTACGCCACCGAAAGAACACGCATTTATTAAATGTGTTTATATAAATTTATATTAAAATTATTTTTATCATAATTCTGATAATCTAGAGCATCGATTAAGCCATAAAATATTAAAATTTTAACAAAAAATTTGTTTGCACAAAATTGCGGCCTCGTAGTATACTACGTAGTACAGTACGCCACCGAAAGAGCACGCATTTATTAAATGTGTTTATATAAATTTATATTAAAATTATTTTTATCATAATTCTGATAATCTAGAGCATCGATTAAGCCAATAAAATAATAAAATTTTAACAAAAAATTTGTTTGCACAAAATTACGGTCTCGTAGTATACTACGTAGTACAGTACGCCACCGAAAGAGCACGCATTTATTAAATGTGTTTATATAAATTTATTTTAAAATTATTTTTATCATAATTCTGATAATCTAGAGCATCGATTAAGCCAATAAAATATTAAAATTTTAACAAAAAATTTGTTTGCACAAAATTACGGTCTCGTAGTATACTACGTAGTACAGTACGCCACCGAAAAAGCACGCATTTATTAAATGTGTTTATATAAATTTATATTAAAATTATTTTTATCATAATTCTGATAATCTAGAGCATCGATTAAGCAAATAAAATATTAAAATTTTAACAAAAAATTTGTTTGCACAAAATTACGGTCTCGTAGTATACTACGTAGTACAGTACGCCTCCGATAGAGCACGCATTTATTAAATGTGTTTATATAAATTTATATTAAAATTATTTTCATCATAATTCTGATAATCTAGAGCATCGATTAAGCCAATAAAATAATAAAATTTTAACAAAAAATTTGTTTGCACAAAATTACGGTCTCGTAGTATACTACGTAGTACAGTACGCCTCCGATAGAGCACGTATTTATTAAATGTGTTTATATAAATTTATATTAAAATTATTTTTATCATAATTCTGATAATCTAGAGCATCGATTAAGCCAATAAAATAATAAAATTTTAACAAAAAATTTGTTTGCACAAAATTACGGTCTCGTAGTATACTGTGTAGTACAGTACGCCACCGAAAGAGCACGCATTTATTAAATGTGTTTATATAAATTTATATTAAAATTATTTTTATCATAATTCTGATAATCTAGAGCATCGATTAAGCCAATAAAATATTAAAATTTTAACAAAAAATTTGTTTGCACAAAATTACGGTCTCGTAGTATACTACGTAGTACAGTACGCCACCGAAAGAGCACGCATTTATTAAATGTGTTTATATAAATTTATTTTAAAATTATTTTTATCATAATTCTGATAATCTAGAGCATCGATTAAGCCAATAAAATATTAAAATTTTAACAAAAAATTTGTTTGCACAAAATTACGGTCTCGTAGTATACTACGTAGTACAGTACGCCACCGAAAGAGCACGCATTTATTAAATGTGTTTATATAAATTTATATTAAAATTATTTTTATCATAATTCTGATAATCTAGAGCATCGATTAAGCCAATAAAATATTAAAATTTTAACAAAAAATTTGTTTGCACAAAATTACGGTCTCGTAGTATACTACGTAGTACAGTACGCCACCGAAAGAGCACGCATTTATTAAATGTGTTTATATAAATTTATATTAAAATTATTTTTATCATAATTCTGATAATCTAGAGCATCGATTAAGCCAATAAAATAATAAAATTTTAACAAAAAATTTGTTTGCACAAAATTACGGTCTCGTAGTATACTACGTAGTAACAGTACGCCACCGAAAGAGCACGCATTTATTAAATGTGTTTATATAAATTTATATTAAAATTATTTTTATCATAATTCTGATAATCTAGAGCATCGATTAAGCCAATAAAATATTAAAATTTTAACAAAAAATTTGTTTGCACAAAATTACGGTCTCGTAGTATACTACGTAGTACAGTACGCCACCGAAAGAGCACGTATTTATTAAATGTGTTTATATAAATTTATATTAAAATTATTTTTATCATAATTCTGATAATCTAGAGCATCGATTAAGCCAATAGAATATTAAAATTTTAACAAAAAATTTGTTTGCACAAAATTACGGGCTCGTAGTATACTACGTAGTACAGTACGCCACCGAAAGAGCACGCATTTATTAAATGTGTTTATATAAATTTATATTAAAATTATTTTTACCATAATTCTGATAATCTAGAGCATCGATTAAGCCAATAAAATAATAAAATTTTAACAAAAAATTTGTTTGCACAAAATTACGGTCTCGTAGTATACTACGTAGTACAGTACGCCACCGAAAGAGCACGCATTTATTAAATGTGTTTATATAAATTTATATTAAAATTATTTTTATCATAATTCTGATAATCTAGAGCATCGATTAAGCCAATAAAATATTAAAATTTTAACAAAAAATTTGTTTGCACAAAATTACGGTCTCGTAGTATACTACGTAGTACAGTACGCCTCCGAAAGAGCACGCATTTATTAAATATGTTTATATAAATTTATTTTAAAATTATTTTTATCATAATTCTGATAATCTAGAGCATCGATTAAGCCAATAAAATATTAAAATTTTAACAAAAAATTTGTTTGCACAAAATTACGGTCTCGTAGTATACTACGTAGTACAGTACGCCACCGAAAGAGCACGCATTTATTAACCCTCTAATGCATGCATTTTTAATCATTTTCTATCAAAATTTTGACTTCAACTCGTAGTTGTTGAAGAAATGCGCATATTAAAACAACAAAAACCAAACCGTTATGACGAGAGTACTTTAAAAGAGAATACCTTATGTAAAAATTAAAGAAAACAAATATGCATGATAACGTAAAGTTAGACAATTCAAGATAACGTAAAGTCCGCCTTTAGGCGGAGTTATGCATTAGAGGGTTAAATGTGTTTATATAAATTTATATTAAAATTATTTTTATCATAATTCTGATAATCTAGAGCATCGATTAAGCCAATAAAATATTAGAATTTTAACAAAAAATTTGTTTGCACAAAATTACGGTCTCGTAGTATACTACGTAGTACAGTACGCCTCCGATAGAGCACGCATTTATTAAATGTGTTTATATAAATTTATTTTAAAATTATTTTTATCATAATTCTGATAATCTAGAGCATCGATTAAGCCAATAAAATATTAAAATTTTAACAAAAAAATTGTTTGCACAAAATTACGGTCTCGTAGTATACTACGTAGTACAGTACGCCTCCGATAGAGCACGCATTTATTAAATGTGTTTATATAAATTTATATTAAAATTATTTTTATCATAATTCTGATAATCTAGAGCATCGATTAAGCCAATAAAATAATAAAATTTTAACAAAAAATTTGTTTGCACAAAATAACGGTCTCGTAGTATACTACGTACTACAGTACGCCACCGAAAGAGCACGCATTTATTAAATGTGTTTATATAAATTTATATTAAAATTATTTTTATCATAATTCTGATAACCTAGAGCATCGATTAAGCCAATAAAATAATAAAATTTTAACAAAAAATTTGTTAGCACAAAATTACCGTCTCGTCGTATACTACGTAGTACAGTACGCCACCGAAAGAGCACGCATTTATTAAATGTGTTTATATAAATTTATATTTTAATTATTTTTATCATAATTCTGATAATCTAGAGCATCGATTAAGCCAATAAAATAATAAAATTTTAACAAAAAATTTGTTTGCACAAAATTACGGTCTCGTAGTATACTACGTAGTACAGTACGCCACCGAAAGAGCACGCATTTATTAAATGTGTTTATATAAATTTATATTAAAATTATTTTTATCATAATTCTGATAATCTAGAGCATCGATTAAGCCAATAAAATAAGAATTATATTTTAACAAATAATTTGTTTGCACAAAATTACGGTCTCGTAGTATACTACGTAGTACAGTACGCCTCCGATAGAGCACGCATTTATTAAATGTGTTTATATAAATTTATATTAAAATTATTTTTATCATAATTCTGATAATCTAGAGCATCGATTAAGCCAATAAAATAATAAAATTTTAACAAAAAATTTGTTTGCACAAAATTACGGTCTCGTAGTATACTACGTAGTACAGTACGCCTCGGATAGAGCACGCATTTATTAAATGTGTTTATATAAATTTATATGAAAATTATTTTTATCATAATTCTGATAATCTAGAGCATCGATTAAGCCAATAAAATAATAAAATTTTAACTAAAAAATTTGTTTGCACAAAATTACGGTCTCGTAGTATACTACGTAGTACAGTACGCCACCGAAAGAGCACGCATTTATTAAATGTGTTTATATAAATTTATATTAAAATTACTTTTATCATAATTCTGATAATCTAGAGCATCGATTAAGCCAATAAAATATTAAAATTTTAACAAAAAATTTGTTTGCACAAAATTACGGTCTCGTAGTATACTACGTAGTACAGTACGCCACCGAAAGAGCACGCATTTATTAAATGTGTTTAAATTTATATTAAAATTATTTTTATCATAATTCTGATAATCTAGAGCATCGATTAAGCCAATAAAATAATAAAATTTTAACAAAAAATTTGTTTGCAAAAAATTACGGTCTCGTAGTATACTACGTAGTACAGTACGCCACCGAAAGAGCACGCATTTATTAAATGTGTTTATACAAATTTATATTTTAATTATTTTTATCATAATTCTGATAATCTAGAGCATCGATTAAGCCAATAAAATAATAAAATTTTAACAAAAAATTTGTTTGCACAAAATTACGGTCTCGTAGTATACTACGTAGTACAGTACGCCACCGATAGAGCACGCATTTATTAAATGTGTTTATATAAATTTATATTAAAATTATTTTTATCATAATTCTGATAATCTAGAGCATCGATTAAGCCAATAAAATAATAAAATTTTAACAAAAAATTTGTTTGCACAAAATTACGGTCTCGTAGTATACTACGTAGTACAGTACGCCACCGAAAGAGCACGCATTTATTAAATGTGTTTATATAAATTTATTTTAAAATTATTTTTATCATAATTCTGATAATCTAGAGCATCGATTAAGCCAATAAAATATTAAAATTTTAACAAAAAATTTGTTTGCACAAAATTACGGTCTCGTAGTATACTACGTAGTACAGTACGCCACCGAAAGAGCACGCATTTATTAAATGTGTTTATATAAATTTATATTAAAATTATTTTTATCATAATTCTGATAATCTAGAGCATCGATTAAGCCAATAGAATATTAAAATTTTAACAAAAAATTTGTTTGCACAAAAATACGGGCTCGTATTATACTACGTAGTACAGTACGCCACCGAAAGAGCACGCATTTATTAAATGTGTTTATATAAATTTATATTAAAATTATTTTTATCATAATTCTGATAACCTAGAGCATCGATTAAGCCAATAAAATAATAAAATTTTAACAAAAAATTTGTTTGCACAAAATTACGGTCTCGTAGTATACTACGTAGTACAGTACGCCACCGAAAGAGCACGCATTTATTAAATGTGTTTATATAAATTTATATTAAAATTATTTTTATCATAATTCTGATAATCTAGAGCATCGATTAAGCCAATAAAATATTAAAATTTTAACAAAAAATTTGTTTGCACAAAATTACGGTCTCGTAGTATACTACGTAGTACAGTACGCCACCGAAAGAGCACGCCTTTATTAAATGTGTTTATATAAATTTATATTAAAATTATTTTTATCATAATTCTGATAATCTAGAGCATCGATTAAGCCAATAAAATAATAAAATTTTAACAAAAAATTTGTTTGCACAAAATTACGGTCTCGTAGTATACTACGTAGTACAGTACGCCACCGAAAGAGCACGCATTTATTAAATGTGTTTATATAAATTTATTTTAAAATTATTTTTATCATAATTCTGATAATCTAGAGCATCGATTAAGCCAATAAAACATTAAAATTTTAACAAAAAATTTGTTTGCACAAAATTACGGTCTCGTAGTATACTACGTAGTACAGTACGCCACCGAAAGAGCACGCATTTATTAAATGTGTTTATATAAATTTATATTAAAATTATTTTTATCATAATTCTGATAATCTAGAGCATCGATTAAGCCAATAAAATAATAAAATTTTAACAAAAAATTTGTTTGCACAAAATTACGGTCTCGTAGTATACTACGTAGTACAGTACGCCTCCGATAGAGCACGCATTTATTAAATGTGTTTATATAAATTTATATTAAAAGTTTTTTTATCATAATTCTGAAAATCTAGAACATCGATTAAGCCAATAAAATAATAAAATTTTAACAAAAAATTTGTTTGCACAAAATTACGGTCTCGTAGTATACTACGTAGTACAGTACGCCTCCGATAGAGCACGCATTTATTAAATGTGTTTATATAAATTTATATTAAAATTATTTTTATCATAATTCTGATAATCTAGAGCATCGATTAAGCCAATAAAATATTAAAATTTTAACAAAAAATTTGTTTGCACAAAATTACGGTCTCGTAGTATACCACGTAGTACAGTACGCCACCGAAAGAGCACGCATTTATTAAATGTGTTTATATAAATGTATATTAAAATTATTTTTATCATAATTCTGATAATCTAGAGCATCGATTAAGCCAATAAATTATTAAAATTTTAACAAAAAATTTGTTTGCACAAAATTACGGTCTCGTAGTATACTACGTAGTACAGTACGCCTCCGATAGAGCACGCATTTATTAAATGTGTTTATATAAATTTATATTAAAATTATTTTTATCATAATTCTGATAATCTAGAGCATCGATTAAGCCAATAAAATAATAAAATTTAAACAAAAAATTTGTTTGCACAAAATTACGGTCTCGTAGTATACTACGTAGTACAGTACGCCTCCGATAGAGCATGCATTTATTAAATGTGTTTATATAAATTTATATTAAAATTATTTTTATCATAATTCTGATAACCTAGAGCATCGATTAAGCCAATAAAATAATAAAATTTTAACAAAAAATTTGTTTGCACAAAATTACGGTCTCGTAGTATACTACGTAGTACAGTACGCCACCGAAAGAGCACGCATTTATTAAATGTGTTTATATAAATTTATATTAAAATTACTTTTATCATAATTCTGATAATCTAGAGCATCGATTAAGCCAATAAAATATTAAAATTTTAACAAAAAATTTGTTTGCACAAAATTACGGTCTCGTAGTATACTACGTACTACAGTACGCCACCGAAAGAGCAAGCATTTATTAAATGTGTTTATATAAATTTATATTAAAATTATTTGTATCATAATTCTGATAACCTAGAGCATCGATTAAGCCAATAAAATAATAAAATTTTAACAAAAAATTTGTTAGCACAAAATTACGGTCTCGTCGTATACTACGTAGTACAGTACGCCACCGAAAGAGCACGCATTTATTAAATGTGTTTATATAAATTTATATTTTAATTATTTTTATCATAATTCTGATAATCTAGAGCATCGATTAAGCCAATAAAATAATAAAATTTTAACAAAAAATTTGTTTGCACAAAATTACGGTCTCGTAGTATACTACGTAGTACAGTACGCCACCGAAAGAGCACGCATTTATTAAATGTGTTTATATAAATTTATATTAAAATTATTTTTATCATAATTCTGATAATCTAGAGCATCGATTAAGCCAATAAAATATTAAAATTTTAACAAAAAATTTGTTTGCACAAAATTACGGTCTCGTAGTATACTACGTAGTACAGTACGCCTCCGATAGAGCACGCATTTATTAAATGTGTTTATATAAATTTATATTAAAATTATTTTTATCATAATTCTGATAATCTAGAGCATCGATTAAGCCAATAAAATAATAAAATTTTAACAAAAAATTTGTTTGCACAAAATTACGGTCTCGTAGTATACTACGTAGTACAGTACGCCACGGATAGAGCACGCATTTATTAAATGTGTTTATATAAATTTATATTAAAATTATTTTTATCATAATTCTGATAATCTAGAGCATCGATTAAGCCAATAAAATAATAAAATTTTAACTAAAAAATTTGTTTGCACAAAATTACGGTCTCGTAGTATACTACGTAGTACAGTACGCCACCGAAAGAGCACGCATTTATTAAATGTGTTTATATAAATTTATATTAAAATTATTTTTATCATAATTCTGATAATCTAGAGCATCGATTAAGCCAATAAAATAATAAAATTTTAACAAAAAATTTGTTTGCACAAAATTACGGTCTCGTAGTATACTACGTAGTACAGTACGCCACCGAAAGAGCACGCATTTATTAAATGTGTTTATATAAATTTATATTAAAATTATTTTTATCATAATTCTGATAATCTAGAGCATCGATTAAGCCAATAAAATATTAAAATTTTAACAAAAAATTTGTTTGCACAAAATTACGGTCTCGTAGTATACTACGTAGTACAGTACGCCACCGAAAGAGCACGCATTTATTAAATGTGTTTATATAAATTTATATTAAAATTATTTTTATCATAATTCTGATAATCTAGAGCATCGATTAAGCCAATAAAATAATAAAATTTTAACAAAAAATTTGTTAGCACAAAATTACGGTCTCGTAGTATACTACGTAGTACAGTACGCCACCGAAAGAGCACGCATTTATTAAATGTGTTTATTTAAATTTATATTTTAATTATTTTTATCATAATTCTGATAATCTAGAGCATCGATTAAGCCAATAAAATAATAAAATTTTAACAAAAAATTTGTTTGCACAAAATTACGGTCTCGTAGTATACTACGTAGTACAGTACGCCACCGAAAGAGCACGCATTTATTAAAATGTGTTTATATAAATTTATATTAAAATTATTTTTATCATAATTCTGATAATCTAGAACATCGATTAAGCCAATAGAATATTAAAATTTTAACAAAAAATTTGTTTGCACAAAATTACGGGCTCGTATTATACTACGTAGTACAGTACGCCACCGAAAGAGCACGCATTTATTAAATGTGTTTATATAAATTTATATTAAAATTATTTTTATCATAATTCTGATAACCTAGAGCATCGATTAAGCCAATAAAATAATAAAATTTTAACAAAAAATTTGTTTGCACAAAATTACGGTCTCGTAGTATACTACGTAGTACAGTACGCCACCGAAAGAGCACGCATTTATTAAATGTGTTTATATAAATTTATATTAAAATTATTTTTATCATAATTCTGATAATCTAGAGCATCGATTAAGCCAATAAAATATTAAAATTTTAACAAAAAATTTGTTTGCACAAAATTACGGTCTCGTAGTATACTACGTAGTACAGTACGCCACCGAAAGAGCACGCCTTTATTAAATGTGTTTATATAAATTTATATTAAAATTATTTTTATCATAATTCTGATAATCTAGAGCATCGATTAAGCCAATAAAATAATAAAATTTAACAAAAAGTTTGTTTGCACAAAATTACGGTCTCGTAGTATACTACGTAGTACAGTACGCCACCGAAAGAGCACGCATTTATTAAATGTGTTTATATAAATTTATTTTAAAATTATTTTTATCATAATTCTGATAATCTAGAGCATCGATTAAGCCAATAAAATATTAAAATTTTAACAAAAAATTTGTTTGCACAAAATTACGGTCTCGTAGTATGCTACGTAGTACAGTACGCCACCGAAAGAGCACGCATTTATTAAATGTGTTTATATAAATTTATATTAAAATTATTTTTATCATAATTCTGATAATCTAGAGCATCGATTAAGCCAATAAAATAATAAAATTTTAACAAAAAATTTGTTTGCACAAAATTACGGTATCGTAGTATACTACGTAGTACAGTACGCCACCGAAAGAGCACGCATTTATTAAATGTGTTTATATAAATTTATATTAAAATTATTTTTATCATAATTCTGATAATCTAGAGCATCGATTAAGCCAATAAAATAATAAAATTTTAACAAAACATTTGTTTGCACAAAATTACGGTCTCGTAGTATACTACGTAGTACAGTACGCCACCGAAAGAGCACGCATTTATTAAATGTGTTTATATAAATTTATATTAAAATTATTTTTATCATAATTCTGATAATCTAGAGCATCGATTAAGCCAATAAAATAATAAAATTTTAACAAAAAATTTGTTTGCACAAAATTACGGTCTCGTAGTATACTACGTAGTACAGTACGCCACCGAAAGAGCACGCATTTATTAAATGTGTTTATATAAATTTATATTAAAATTATTTTTATCATAATTCTGATAATCTAGAGCATCGATTAAGCCAATAAAATATTAAAATGTTAACAAAAAATTTGTTTGCACAAAATTACGGTCTCGTAGTATACTACGTAGTACAGTACGCCTCCGATAGAGCACGCATTTATTAAATGTGTTTATATAAATTTATATTAAAAGTTTTTTTATCATAATTCTGATAATCTAGAACATCGATTAAGCCAATAAAATAATAAAATTTTAACAAAAAATTTGTTTGCACAAAATTACGGTCTCGTAGTATACTACGTAGTACAGTACGCCTCGGATAGAGCACGCATTTATTAAATGTGTTTATATAAATTTATATTAAAATTATTTTTATCATAATTCTGATAATCTAGAGCATCGATTAAGCCAATAAAATAATAAAATTTTAACAAAAAATTTGTTTGCACAAAATTACGGTATCGTAGTATACTACGTAGTACAGTACGCCACCGAAAGAGCACGCATTTATTAAATGTGTTTATATAAATTTATATTAAAATTATTTTTATCATAATTCTGATAATCTAGAGCATCGATTAAGCCAATAAAATAATAAAATTTTAACAAAACATTTGTTTGCACAAAATTACGGTCTCGTAGTATACTACGTAGTACAGTACGCCACCGAAAGAGCACGCATTTATTAAATGTGTTTATATAAATTTATATTAAAATTATTTTTATCATAATTCTGATAATCTAGAGCATCGATTAAGCCAATAAAATAATAAAATTTTAACAAAAAATTTGTTTGCACAAAATTACGGTCTCGTAGTATACTACGTAGTACAGTACGCCACCGAAAGAGCACGCATTTATTAAATGTGTTTATATAAATTTATATTAAAATTATTTTTATCATAATTCTGATAATCTAGAGCATCGATTAAGCCAATAAAATATTAAAATTTTAACAAAAAATTTGTTTGCACAAAATTACGGTCTCGTAGTATACTACGTAGTACAGTACGCCACCGAAAGAGCACGCATTTATTAAATGTGTTTATATAAATTTATATTAAAATTATTTTTATCATAATTCTGATAATCTAGAGCATCGATTAAGCCAATAAAATAATAAAATTTTAACAAAAAATTTGTTTGCACAAAATTACGGTCTCGTAGTATACTACGTAGTACAGTACGCCACCGAAAGAGCACGCATTTATTAAATGTGTTTATATAAATTTATATTTTAATTATTTTTATCATAATTCTGATAATCTAGAGCATCGATTAAGCCAATAAAATAATAAAATTTTAACAAAAAATTTGTTTGCACAAAATTACGGTCTCGTAGTATACTACGTAGTACAGTACGCCACCGAAAGAGCACGCATTTATTAAATGTGTTTATATAAATTTTATTAAAATAATTTTTATCATAATTCTGATAATCTAGAGCATCGATTAAGCCAATAGAATATTAAAATTTTAACAAAAAATTTGTTTGCACAAAATTACGGGCTCGTAGTATACTACATAGTACAGTACGCCACCGAAAGAGCACGCATTTATTAAATGTGTTTATATAAATTTATATTAAAATTATTTTTATCATAATTCTGATAACCTAGAGCATCGATTAAGCCAATAAAATAATAAAATTTTAACAAAAGATTTGTTTGCACAAAATTACGGTCTCGTAGTATACTACGTTGTACAGTACGCCACCGAAAGAGCACGCATTTATTAAATGTGTTTATATAAATTTATATTAAAATTATTTTTATCATAATTCTGATAATCTAGAGCATCGATTACGCCAATAAAATATTAAAATTTTAACAAAAAATTTGTTTGCACAAAATTACGGTCTCGTAGTATACTACGTAGTACAGTACGCCACCGAAAGAGCACGCATTTATTAAATGTGTTTATATAAATTTATATTAAAATTATTTTTATCATAATTCTGATAATCTAGAGCATCGATTAAGCCAATAAAATATTAAAATTTTAACAAAAAATTTGTTTGCACAAAATGAAGGTCTCGTAGTATACTACGTAGTACAGTACGCCTAAGATAGAGCACGCATTTATTAAATGTGTTTATATAAATTTATATTAAAATTATTTTTATCATAATTCTGATAATCTAGAGCATCGATTAAGCCAATAAAATAATAAAATTTTAACAAAAAATTTGTTTGCACAAAATGACGGTCTCGTAGTATACTACGTAGTACAGTACGCCTCCGATAGAGCACGCATTTATTAAATGTGTTTATATAAATTTATATTAAAATTATTTTTATCATAATTCTGATAATCTAGAGCATCGATTAAGCCAATAAAATAATAAAATTTTAACAAAAAATTTGTTTGCACAAAATTACGGTCTCGTAGTATACTACGTAGTACAGTACGCCACCGAAAGAGCACGCATTTATTAAATGTGTTTATATAAATTTATATTAAAATTACTTTTATCATAATTCTGATAATCTAGAGCATCGATTAAGCCAATAAAATATTAAAATTTTAACAAAAAATTTGTTTGCACAAAATTACGGTCTCGTAGTATACTACGTAGTACAGTACGCCACCGAAAGAGCACGCATTTATTAAATGTGTTTATATAAATTTATATTAAAATTATTTTTATCATAATTCTGATAATCTAGAGCATCGATTAAGCCAATAAAATAATAAAATTTTAACAAAAAATTTGTTTGCACAAAATTACGGTCTCGTAGTATACTACGTAGTACAGTACGCCACCGAAAGAGCACGCATTTATTAAATGTGTTTATATAAATTTATATTAAAATTATTTTAATCATAATTCTGATAATCTAGAGCATCGATTAAGCCAATAAAATATTAAAATTTGAACAAAAAATTTGTTTGCACAAAATTACGGTCTCGTAGTATACTACGTAGTACAGTACGCCACCGAAAGAGCACGCATTTATTAAATGTGTTTATATAAATTTATATTAAAATTATTTTTATCATAATTCTGATAATCTAGAGCATCGATTAAGCCAATAAAATAATAAAATTTTAACAAAAAATTTGTTTGCACAAAATTACGGTCTCGTGGTATACTACGTAGTACAGTACGCCACCGAAAGAGCACGCATTTATTAAATGTGTTTATATAAATTTATATTTTAATTATTTTTATCATAATTCTGATAATCTAGAGCATCGATTAAGCCAATAAAATAATAAAATTTTAACAAAAAATTTGTTTGCACAAAATTACGGTCTCGTAGTATACTACGTAGTACAGTACGCCACCGAAAGAGCACGCATTTATTAAATGTGTTTATATAAATTTATATTAATATTATTTTTATCATAATTCTGATAATCTAGAGCATCGATTAAGCCAATAGAATATTAAAATTTTAACAAAAAATTTGTTTGCACAAAATTACGGTCTCGTAGTATACTACGTAGTACAGTACGCCTCCGATAGAGCACGCATTTATTAAATGTGTTTATATAAATTTATATTAAAATTATTTTTATCATAATTCTGATAATCTAGAGCATCGATTAAGCCAATAAAATAATAAAATTTTAACAAAAAATTTGTTTGCACAAAATTACGGTCTCGTAGTATACTACGTAGTACAGTACGCCTCCGATAGAGCACGCATTTATTAAATGTGTTTATATAAATTTATATTAAAATTATTTTTATCATAATTCTGATAATCTAGAGCATCGATTAAGCCAATAAAATAATAAAATTTTAACAAAAAATTTGTTTGCACAAAATTACGGTCTCGTAGTATACTACGTAGTACAGTACGCCACCGAAAGAGCACGCATTTATTAAATGTGTTTATATAAATTTATATTAAAATTACTTTTATCATAATTCTGATAATCTAGAGCATCGATTAAGCCAATAAAATATTAAAATTTTAACAAAAAATTTGTTTGCACAAAATTACGGTCTCGTAGTATACTACGTAGTACAGTACGCCACCGAAAGAGCACGCATTTATTAAATGTGTTTATATAAATTTATATTAAAATTATTTTTATCATAATTCTGATAATCTAGAGCATCGATTAAGCCAATAAAATAATAAAATTTTAACAAAAAATTTGTTTGCACAAAATTACGGTCTCGTAGTATACTACGTAGTACAGTACGCCACCGAAAAAGCACGCATTTATTAAATGTGTTTATATAAATTTATATTAAAATTATTTTTATCATAATTCTGATAATCTAGAGCATCGATTAAGCCAATAAAATAATAAAATTTTAACAAAAAATTTGTTTGCAAAAAATTACGGTCTCGTGGTATACTATGATACGTAGTACAGTACGCCACCGAAAGAGCACGCATTTATTAAATGTGTTTATACAAATTTATATTTTAATTATTTTTATCATAATTCTGATAATCTAGAGCATCGATTAAGCCAATAAAATAATAAAATTTTAACAAAAAATTTGTTTGCACAAAATTACGGTCTCGTAGTATACTACGTAGTACAGTACGCCACCGAAAGAGCACGCATTTATTAAATGTGTTTATATAAATTTATATTAAAATTATTTTTATCATAATTCTGATAATCTAGAGCATCGATTAAGCCAATAGAATATTAAAATTTTAACAAAAAATTTGTTTGCACAAAATTACGGGCTCGTAGTATACTACGTAGTACAGTACGCCACCGAAAGAGCACGCATTTATTAAATGTGTTTATATAAATTTATATTAAAATTATTTTTATCATAATTCTGATAACCCAGAGCATCGATTAAGCCAATAAAATATTAAAATTTTAACAAAAAATTTGTTTGCACAAAATTACGGTCTCGTAGTATACTACGTAGTACAGTACGCCACCGAAAGAGCACGCATTTATTAAATGTGCTTATATAAATTTATATTTTAATTATTTTTATCATAATTCTGATAATCTAGAGCATCGATTAAGCCAATACAATATTAAAATTTTAACATAAAATTTGTTTGCACAAAATTACGGTCTCGTAGTATACTACGTAGCACGCATTTATTAAATGTGTTTATACAAATTTATATTAAAATTATTTTTATCATAATTCTGATAATCTAGAGCATCGATTAAGCCAATAAAATATTAAAATTTTAACAAAAAATTTGTTTGCACAAAATTACGTAGTACAGTACGCCACCGAAAGAGCACGCATTTATTAAATGTGTTTATATAAATTTATATTAAAATTATTTTTATCATAATTCTGATAATCTAGAGCATCGATTAAGCCAATAAAATATTAAAATTTGAACAAAAAATTTGTTTGCACAAAATTACGGTTTCGTAGTATACTACGTAGTACAGTACGCCACCGAAAGAGCACGCATTTATTAAATGTGTTTATATAAATTTATATTAAAATTGTTTTTATCATAATTCTGATAATCTAGAGCATCGATTAAGCCAATAAAATATTAAAATTTTAACAAAAAATTTGTCTGCACAAAATTACGGTCTCGTAGTATACTACGTAGTACAGTACGCCACCGAAAGAGCACGCATTTATTAAATGTGTTTATATAAATTTATATTTAAATTATTTTTATCATAATTCTGATAATCTAGAGCATCGATTAAGCCTATAAAATAATAAAATTTTAACAAAAAATTTGTTTGCACAAAATTACGGTCTCGTAGTATACTACGTAGTACAGTACGCCTCCGAAAGAGCACGCATTTATTAAATGTGTTTATATAAATTTATATTAAAATTATTTTTATCATAATTCTGATAATCTAGAGCATCGATTAAGCCAATAAAATAATACAATTTTAACAAAAAATTTGTTTGCACAAAATTACGGTCTCGTAGTATACTATCATACGTAGTACAGTACGCCTCCGAAAGAGCACGCATTTATTAAATGTGTTTATATAAATTTATATTAAAACTATTTTTATCATAATTCTGATAATCTAGAGCATCGATTAAGCCAATAAAATAATAAAATTTTAACAAAAAATTTGTTTGCACAAAATTACGGTTTCGTAGTATACTACGTAGTACAGTACGCCACCGAAAGAGCACGCATTTATTAAATGTGTTTATATAAATTTATATTAAAATTATTTTTATCATAATTCTGATAATCTAGAGCATCGATTAAGCCAATAAAATAATACAATTTTAACAAAAAATTTGTTTGCACAAAATTACGGTCTCGTAGTATACTATCATACGTAGTACAGTACGCCTCCGAAAGAGCACGCATTTATTAAATGTGTTTATATAAATTTATATTAAAACTATTTTTATCATAATTCTGATAATCTAGAGCATCTATTAAGCCAATAAAATATTAAAATTTTAACAAAAAATTTGTTTGCACAAAATTACGGTCTCGTAGTATACTACGTAGTACAGTACGCCTCCGATAGAGCACGCATTTATTAAATGTGTTTATATAAATTTATATTAAAATTATTTTTATCATAATTCTGATAATCTAGAGCATCGATTAAGCCAATAAAATATTAAAATTTTAACAAAAAATTTGTTTGCACAAAATTACGGTCTCGTAGTATACTACGTAGTACAGTACGTCACCGAAAGAGCACGCATTTATTAAATGTGTTTATATAAATTTATATTAAAATTATTTTTATCATAATTCTGATAATCTAGAGCATCGATTACGCCAATAAAACAATAAAATTTTAACAAAAAATTTGTTTGCACAAAATTACGGTCTCGTAGTATACTACGTAGTACAGTACGCCACCGAAAGAGCACGCATTTATTAAATGTGTTTATATAAATTTATATTTAAATTATTTTTATCATAATTCTGATAATCTAGAGCATCGATTAAGCCTATAAAATAATAAAATTTTAACAAAAAATTTGTTTGCACAAAATTACGGTCTCGTAGTATACTACGTAGTACAGTACGCCTCCGAAAGAGCACGCATTTATTAAATGTGTTTATATAAATTTATATTAAAATTATTTTTATCATAATTCTGATAATCTAGAGCATCGATAAGAAATTCTCGACAGTTGGAAGACGAATTGGAGCAACTCAATGAAATAATTCACTATGCTGCATTGGCAAGCACTCCCATTTTACAAAATAAGAAGACGCTTAACATATCCTACCCAATGGAAGTTAGAGAGTTGGTAAGAGAAAAACGACGAGCTCGTAATACCTGGCAAATTAATCGAACACCGGAGAACAAAACAATTCTTAACAATTTATGTAACAGCCTCAAATCCCTTCTTAAAGAAGTTAAAAATGAATCAATCAACAGATATCTAGTTAGCCTAACTGATGAAAAAAATTCTGATTACTCACTGTGGAAGGCGACGAAGGGACTCAAAAGACCCAAAATGCAAGTGCCTCCACTTAAAAAGGATGATGGAACCTGGGCAAGAGGCCACAAAGAGAAGGCTGATCTATTTGCGGAGTATCTCCAGGAAACCTTCCAACCACTACCAAGACAAACTGCCAATGAAAATATAATATCTATTCACAAGCTGGATGAGTTTGAAATACGGCCAGTAACTCTCAAAGAATTAAAAGAAGAAGTGAAAAGTAACATGAATGTTAAAAAAGCCCCAGGGTATGATTTGATTACTTGCCAAATTATCAAAGCTCTACCTAACAAAGGATTTCGTAAGCTACTACACATAATCAATGCGAGCTTTCGGTTAAAATATGTTCCGAATCAATGGAAAGTAGCAGAAGTAATCATGATACCAAAACCTGATAAACCACCTAACGATAAAAAATCATACAGGCCAATTTCTCTACTGCCAATCATGTCAAAACTCTTTGAAAAATTATTACTAAAGAGACTTAAACCAATAATTGAGGACCGACAACTAATTCCTCCACATCAATTTGGATTCAGAGAAAAGCATTCTACAATTGAACAGGTCCATAGAATCACCAACATAATTGAAAGAACGTTAGAACGTAAAAAAGTATGCTCAAGCATATTCCTGGACGTCGCGCAAGCATTCGATAAAGTCTGGCACAGTGGTCTGGAATACAAGCTGCATAGAGATCTACCGAGACAATTCTATGCCATACTAAGACCTTATTTATCCAATAGACACTTTCGAGTGAAATATGAGGATGAATACTCTGAGCTAAAGAAAATCTCTGCCGGTGTCCCGCAGGGGAGTGTCTTAGGACCAATTCTGTATTTACTATATACAAGGGACATACCAACCACAAATGAAGGAACCATAGCCACCTTTGCAGATGACACAGCAATTATGGCAGTTGGAAATAATGTCGCTGATGCAACGAGCAAACTCCAGAGGATGACCAATGCGGTTTGTAACTGGACAAAGCGTTGGCGAATCAAACTTAATGAGACAAAATCCACGCATATTAACTTTACTTATCAAAAGGCTTACCACCTACCTATAGAAATTAACTCGCGACTCGTGCCATATGCAAATACAGCTAAATACCTTGGCATGACCCTCGATGCCAAGCTTAAGTGGAGAGAGCATGTCAAAAAGAAAAAAGAAGAACTTGTTCAATTTATATTTTAATTATTTTTATCATAATTCTGATAATCTAGAGCATCGATTAAGCCAATACAATATTAAAATTTTAACAAAAAATTTGTTTGCACAAAATTACGGTCTCGTAGTATACTACGTAGCACGCATTTATTAAATGTGTTTATACAAATTTATATTAAAATTATTTTTATCATAATTCTGATAATCTAGAGCATCGATTAAGCCAATAAAATATTAAAATTTTAACAAAAAATTTGTTTGCACAAAATTACGTAGTACAGTACGCCACCGAAAGAGCACGCATTTATTAAATGTGTTTATATAAATTTATATTAAAATTATTTTTATCATAATTCTGATAATCTAGAGCATCGATTAAGCCAATAAAATATTAAAATTTGAACAAAAAATTTGTTTGCACAAAATTACGGTCTCGTAGTATACTACGTAGTACAGTACGCCACCGAAAGAGCACGCATTTATTAAATGTGTTTATATAAATTTATATTTAAATTATTTTTATCATAATTCTGATAATCTAGAGCATCGATTAAGCCAATAAAATATTAAAATTTTAACAAAAAATTTGTTTGCACAAAATTACGGTCTCGTAGTATACAACGTAGTACAGTAAGCCACCGAAAGAGCACGCATTCATTAAATGTGTTTATATAAATTTATATTAAAATTATTTTTATCATAATTCTGATAATCTAGAGCATCGATTAAGCCAATAAAATATTAAAATTTTAACAAAAAATTTGTTTGCACAAAATTACGGTCTCGTAGTATACTACGTAGTACAGTACGCCACCGAAAGAGCACGCATTTATTAAATGTGTTTATATAAATTTATATTAAAATTATTTTTATCATAATTCTGATAATCTAGAGCATCGATTACGCCAATAAAACAATAAAATTTTAACAAAAATTTGTTTGCACAAAATTACGGTCTCGTAGTATACTACGTAGTACAGTACGCCACCGAAAGAGCACGCATTTATTAAATGTGTTTATATAAATTTATATTTAAATTATTTTTATCATAATTCTGATAATCTAGAGCATCGATTAAGCCTATAAAATAATAAAATTTTAACAAAAAATTTGTTTGCACAAAATTACGGTCTCGTAGTATACTACGTAGTACAGTACGCCTCCGAAAGAGCACGCATTTATTAAATGTGTTTATATAAATTTATATTAAAATTATTTTTATCATAATTCTGATAATCTAGAGCATCGATTAAGCCAATAAAATAATACAATTTTAACAAAAAATTTGTTTGCACAAAATTACGGTCTCGTAGTATACTACGTAGTACAGTACGCCTCCGAAAGAGCACGCATTTATTAAATGTGTTTATATAAATTTATATTAAAATTATTTTTATCATAATTCTGATAATCTAGAGCATCTATTAAGCCAATAAAATATTAAAATTTTAACAAAAAATTTGTTTGCACAAAATTACGGTCTCGTAGTATACTACGTAGTACAGTACGCCTCCGATAGAGCACGCATTTATTAAATGTGTTTATATAAATTTATATTAAAATTATTTTTATCATAATTCTGATAATCTAGAGCATCGATTAAGCCAATAAAATAATAAAATTTTAACAAAAAATTTGTTTGCACAAAATTACGGTCTCGTAGTATATTACGTAGTACAGTACGCCTCCGATAGAGCACGCATTTATTAAATGTGTTTTGTAACAAAATCCCCCAAAAGGGATTTTGTTAACAGAACACAGCAATAGAGGTCTGGTTGCGGTATTGCACTGGCTGAAGCTCGCCGCTAGGCGTGGGGGTTACCAGACATATTACTATGCTTGAAAACCGCATAGAGATAAAACGAAGGGGACAAGAAAATTATTCTACTGTGCCACGACCACAGTGGTAGAAAATCATAAAAACAAAATTTGCGTTCGACAGGGACGCCGGTGCCACTCCGGCGACCCTGCTCAAGGCCTAGGTCAGCATAAGGCCGCCCATCCTCACGCGATCACCCAGAACTAATTAGCAACACATCACTAAATGTAACCAGAAATTATAATAAAAAAAATCTGCAATTACGCATAAAAAACCCAAATCAGAAAAGAAACGAAATGAAAACAAAAATGAAATGAAAGAAATTTGAAATGAAAATGAACCGTTAGATGAATTACAAAAAAAAAAAAATGTGGTGCGAATCGCTTTTTTTGGGGTACGTCGTACGTGACGCCACCCGAAACCTGAAACCCGTAAAAATATTTATATATATATATAAGAAAAAAAAAATATAATAATGAAACAAAAGAGTCAAATCTGGCTCACAAAACTTTTTAAAAATAAAAAAAACCCACGCGGTGTTTGAAATTGTTTTATATTTTTTTTCAAACACCTTACCTGAATAGATAAACTGGGCCCGTCCGACCAACAAAACAGCTACCAGCGCCGACGCAGGAACACAGCAGCCCCCTCTGGCTTCTCGAACCCCACTCTGATAGGCAGAGTTGCTGCCACAAACCCAACAAGCAAGCCCGTATCAGATATTACGGGACTAGCTCCACCAAATTTTTTTTCTACGGAATTCCAATATAGAATATGAATCGACAATAAATTTTCTTCACATCCATTAAACCAACATCTCAGAAAATTTCACATACATATTAAGAAAACGGTTATTTTATAATTTTTTTTTTTTTTTTTATTTATTATTATATTTGTATTTTATTTTATTTATTATTCATTTAATAATAACTTTGGTACTTACAGTACCATTTACAATAACAACCAGTTTCATCTCTGGCATAAGATACAACATTATACGCCATGAACACAGTTCAAAAAAAAAATAATTTTATACAACACAAGTAATAGCTCATGGCCTAATTAAAGTTTTCATCAACACAGACAAATGTTTTTATATTCACGACAATAAATTATTACTTAGGATTATGTCACAAAAATTATTAATTGCTAATCAAAGATTTCAAAAAATTAACGTGCTCACTCGCACTTTACATCATTATCCAAACTTTGGCCATCCGCCATTTAACATATTTTTTTAAGCAAAACAATTAGCAGTTCTCTGCGTTCACAAAAAAACTCCAAGCTTGACTTTTTTTTTCTTTTTTTAAATTTAAAAACAAGACGCTTGTTAACTCAAAAAAAACAAAACTAGACTAACTAAAAAAACGTACGACGCGTACCAAAAAAAAATAATTTTTTTCCCCCACCCAAAAGAAATTTTAATCATATATAAAAAAAAAACCGACCGATAAATTTCGGGTGGCGTATATACATACAACCGCACCCAAAAATCGACTCGCACACACCAATACTATTTAATTTAATCACTGGAACATTCCATTTACATGGAAAATCCACGCGCTAACCAAAACAAAACAGATGAAGCAACACACCAACCACTACACGTCATTACATACCATCAAAACAAAAATGATAAAACGAATCGAGTAACCGACCAAAATACGGAGAAGTATAAAATGCTAAATGGTACACTCTACCAAAAAAAAAAATATTTTCTATTACAAATTAAGCCAAAGAAAGAATGACGTGTAGTGGAAGAGATTTTATGCAGCGCAGTGGATAAACAGGCAACCTTGTTGGGATTTCCAACCGTAATTACAGATTTAGATTAAATAAAACATAACAACCACAAGCGGTTGTTACAGTTTATATAAATTTATATTAAAATTATTTTTATCATAATTCTGATAATCTAGAGCATCGATTAAGCCAATAAAATAATAAAATTTTAACAAAAAATTTGTTTGCACAAAATTACGGTCTCGTAGTATACTACGTAGTACAGTACGCCACCGAAAGAGCACGCATTTATTAAATGTGTTTATATAAATTTATATTAAAATTACTTTTATCATAATTCTGATAATCTAGAGCATCGATTAAGCCAATAAAATATTAAAATTTTAACAAAAAATTTGTTTGCACAAAATTACGGTCTCGTAGTATACTACGTAGTACAGTACGCCACCGAAAGAGCACGCATTTATTAAATGTGTTTATATAAATTTATATTAAAATTATTTTTATCATAATTCTGATAATCTAGAGCATCGATTAAGCCAATAAAATAATAAAATTTTAACAAAAAATTTGTTTGCACAAAATTACGGTCTCGTAGTATACTACGTAGTACAGTACGCCACCGAAAGAGCACGCATTTATTAAATGTGTTTATATAAATTTATATTAAAATTATTTTTATCATAATTCTGATAATCTAGAGCATCGATTAAGCCAATAAAATATTAAAATTTGAACAAAAAATTTGTTTGCACAAAATTACGGTCTCGTAGTATACTACGTAGTACAGTACGCCACCGAAAGAGCACGCATTTATTAAATGTGTTTATTTAAATTTATATTAAAATTATTTTTATCATAATTCTGATAATCTAGAGCATCGATTAAGCCAATAAAATAATAAAATTTTAACAAAAAATTTGTTTGCACAAAATTACGGTCTCGTAGTATACTACGTAGTACAGTACGCCACCGAAAGAGCACGCATTTATTAAATGTGTTTATTTAAATTTATATTTTAATTATTTTTATCATAATTCTGATAATCTAGAGCATCGATTAAGCCTATAAAATAATAAAATTTTAACAAAAAATTTGTTTGCACAAAATTACGGTCTCGTAGTATACTACGTAGTACAGTACGCCACCGAAAGAGCACGCATTTATTAAATGTGTTTATATAAATTTATATTAAAATTATTTTTATCATAATTCTGATAATCTAGAGCATCGATTAAGCCAATAGAATATTAAAATTTTAACAAAAAATTTGTTTGCACAAAATTACGGTCTCGTAGTATACTACGTAGTACAGTACGCCTCCGAAAGAGCACGCATTTATTAAATGTGTTTATTTAAATTTATATTAAAATTATTTTTATCATAATTCTGATAATCTAGAGCATCGATTAAGCCAATAAAATAATAAAATTTTAACAAAAAATTTGTTTGCACAAAATTACGGTCTCGTAGTATACTACGTAGTACAGTACGCCACCGAAAGAGCACGCATTTATTAAATGCGTTTATATAAATTTAAATTTTAAATATTTTTATCATAATTCTGATAATCTAGAGCATCGATTAAGCCAATAAAATAATAAAATTTTAACAAAAAATTTGTTTGCACAAAATTACGGTCTCGTAGTATACTACGTAGTACAGTACGCCACCGAAAGAGCACGCATTTATTAAATGTGTTTATATAAATTTATATTAAAATTATTTTTATCATAATTCTGATAATCTAGAGCATCGATTAAGCCAATAGAATATTAAAATTTTAACAAAAAATTTGTTTGCACAAAATTACGGGCTCGTAGTATACTACGTAGTACAGTACGCCACCGAAAGAGCACGCATTTATTAAATGTGTTTATATAAATTTATATTAAAATTACTTTTATCATAATTCTGATAATCTAGAGCATCGATTAAGCCAATAAAATAATAAAATTTTAACAAAAAATTTGTTTGCACAAAATTACGGTCTCGTAGTATACTACGTAGTACAGTACGCCACCGAAAGAGCACGCATTTATTAAATGCGTTTATATAAATTTAAATTTTAAATATTTTTATCATAATTCTGATAATCTAGAGCATCGATTAAGCCAATAAAATAATAAAATTTTAACAAAAAATTTGTTTGCACAAAATTACGGTCTCGTAGTATACTACGTAGTACAGTACGCCACCGAAAGAGCACGCATTTATTAAATGTGTTTATATAAATTTATATTAAAATTATTTTTATCATAATTCTGATAATCTAGAGCATCGATTAAGCCAATAGAATATTAAAATTTTAACAAAAAATTTGTTTGCACAAAATTACGGTCTCGTAGTATACTACGTAGTACAGTACGCCACCGAAAGAGCACGCATTTATTAAATGTGTTTATATAAATTTATATTAAAATTATTTTTATCATAATTCTGATAATCTAGAGCATCGATTAAGCCAATAAAATAATAAAATTTTAACAAAAAATTTGTTTGCACAAAATTACGGTCTCGTAGTATACTACGTAGTACAGTACGCCTCCGATAGAGCACGCATTTATTAAATGTGTTTATATAAATTTATATTAAAATTATTTTTATCATAATTCTGATAATCTAGAGCATCGATTAAGCCAAGAAAATAATAAAATTTTAACAAAAAATTTGTTTGCACAAAATTACGGTCTCGTAGTATACTACGTAGTACAGTACGCCACCGAAAGAGCACGCATTTATTAAATGTGTTTATATAAATTTATATTAAAATTATTTTTATCATAATTCTGATAATCTAGAGCATCGATTAAGCCAATAAAATAATAAAATTTTAACAAAAAATTTGTTTGCACAAAATTACGGTCTCGTAGTATACTACGTAGTACAGTACGCCTCCGATAGAGCACGCATTTATTAAATGTGTTTATATAAATTTATATTAAAATTATTTTTATCATAATTCTGATAATCTAGAGCATCGATTAAGCCAATAAAATATTAAAATTTGAACAAAAAATTTGTTTGCATAAAATTACGGTCTCGTATTATACTACGTAGTACAGTACGCCACCGAAAGAGCACGCATTTATTAAATGTGTTTATTTAAATTTATATTAAATTATTTTTATCATAATTCTGATAATCTAGAGCATCGATTAAGCCAATAAAATAATAAAATTTTAACAAAAAATTTGTTTGCACAAAATTACGGTCTCGTAGTATACTACGTAGTACAGTACGCCACCGAAAGAGCACGCATTTATTAAATGTGTTTATTTAAATTTATATTTTAATTATTTTTATCATAATTCTGATAATCTAGAGCATCGATTAAGCCTATAAAATAATAAAATTTTAACAAAAAATTTGTTTGCACAAAATTACGGTCTCGTAGTATACTACGTAGTATAGTACGCCACCGAAAGAGCACGCATTTATTAAATGTGTTTATATAAATTTATATTAAAATTATTTTTATCATAATTCTGATAATCTAGAGCATCGATTAAGCCAATAGAATATTAAAATTTTAACAAAAAATTTGTTTGCACAAAATTACGGTCTCGTAGTATACTACGTAGTACAGTACGCCTCCGAAAGAGCACGCATTTATTAAATGTGTTTATATAAATTTATATTAAAACAATTTTTATCATAATTCTGATAATCTAGAGCATCGATTAAGCCAATAAAATAATAAAATTTTAACAAAAAATTTGTTTCCGCAAAATTACGGTCTCGTAGTATACTACGTAGTACAGTACGCCACCGAAAGAGCACGCATTTATTAAATGTGTTTATATAAATTTATATTAAAATTATTTTTATCATAATTCTGATAATCTAGAGCATCGATTAAGCCAATAAAATAATACAATTTTAACAAAAAATTTGTTTGCACAAAATTACGGTCTCGTAGTATACTACGTAGTACAGTACGCCTCCGAAAGAGCACGCATTTATTAAATGTGTTTATATAAATTTATATTAAAACTATTTTTATCATAATTCTGATAATCTAGAGCATCGATTAAGCCAATAAAATAATAAAATTTTAACAAAAAATTTGTTTGCACAAAATTACGGTCTCGTAGTATACTACGTAGTACAGTACGCCACCGAAAGAGCACGCATTTATTAAATGTGTTTATATAAATTTATATTAAAATTATTTTTATCATAATTCTGATAATCTAGAGCATCGATTAAGCCAATAAAATATTAAAATTTTAACAAAAAATTTGTTTGCACAAAATTACGGTCTCGTAGTATACTACGTAGTACAGTACGCCTCCGATAGAGCACGCATTTATTAAATGTGTTTATATAAATTTATATTAAAATTATTTTTATCATAATTCTGATAATCTAGAGCATCGATTAAGCCAATAAAATAATAAAATTTTAACAAAAAATTTGTTTGCACAACATTACGGTCTCGTAGTATACTACGTAGTACAGTACGCCACCGAAAGAGCACGCATTTATTAAATGTGTTTATTTAAATTTATATTAAAATTATTTTTATCATAATTCTGATAATCTAGAGCATCGATTAAGCCAATAAAATAATAAAATTTTAACAAAAAATTTGTTTGCACAAAATTACGGTCTCGTAGTATACTACGTAGTACAGTACGCCACCGAAAGAGCACGCATTTATTAAATGTGTTTATTTAAATTTATATTTTAATTATTTTTATCATAATTCTGATAATCTAGAGCATCGATTAAGCCAATAAAATAATAAAATTTTAACAAAAAATTTGTTTGCACAAAATTACGGTCTCGTGGTATACTACGTAGTACAGTACGCCACCGAAAGAGCACGCATTTATTAAATGCGTTTATATAAATTTAAATTTTAATTATTTTTATCATAATTCTGATAATCTAGAGCATCGATTAAGCCAATAAAATAATAAAATTTTAACAAAAAATTTGTTTGCAAAAAATTACGGTCTCGTAGTATACTACGTAGTACAGTACGCCACCGAAAGAGCACGCATTTATTAAATGTGTTTATATAAATTTATATTAAAATTATTTTTATCATAATTCTGATAATCTAGAGCATCGATTAAGCCAATAGAATATTAAAATTTTAACAAAAAATTTGTTTGCACAAAATTACGGTCTCGTAGTATACTACGTAGTACAGTACGCCACCGAAAGAGCACGCATTTATTAAATGTGTTTATATAAATTTATATTAAAATTACTTTTATCATAATTCTGATAATCTAGAGCATCGATTAAGCCAATAAAATATTAAAATTTTAACAAAAAATTTGTTTGCACAAAATTACGGTCTCGTAGTATACTACGTAGTACAGTACGCCACCGAAAGAGCACGCATTTATTAAATGTGTTTATATAAATTTATATTAAAATTATTTTTATCATAATTCTGATAATCTAGAGCATCGATTAAGCCAATAAAATATTAAAATTTTAACAAAAAATTTGTTTGCACAAAATTACGGTCTCGTAGTATACTACGTAGTACAGTACGCCACCGAAAGAGCACGCATTTATTAAATGTGTTTATATAAATTTATATTAAAATTACTTTTATCATAATTCTGATAATCTAGAGCATCGATTAAGCCAATAAAATATTAAAATTTTAACAAAAAATTTGTTTGCACAAAATTACGGTCTCGTAGTATACTACGTAGTACAGTACGCCACCGAAAGAGCACGCATTTATTAAATGTGTTTATATAAATTTATATTAAAATTATTTTTATCATAATTCTGATAATCTAGAGCATCGATTAAGCCAATAAAATATTAAAATTTTAACAAAAAATTTGTTTGCACAAAATTACGGTCTCGTAGTATACTACGTAGTACAGTACGCCACCGAAAGAGCACGCATTTATTAAATGTGTTTATATAAATTTATATTAAAATTATTTTTATCATAATTCTGATAATCTAGAGCATCGATTAAGCCAATAAAATAATAAAATTTTAACAAAAAATTTGTTTGCACAAAATTACGGTCTCGTAGTATACTACGTAGTACAGTACGCCACCGAAAGAGCACGCATTTATTAAATGTGTTTATATAAATTTATTTTAAAATTATTTTTATCATAATTCCTGATAATCTAGAGCATCGATTAAGCCAATAAAATATTAAAATTTTAACAAAAAATTTGTTTGCACAAAATTACGGTCTCGTAGTATACTACGTAGTACAGTACGCCACCGAAAGAGCACGCATTTATTAAATGTGTTTATATAAATTTATATTAAAATTATTTTTATCATAATTC